>BGPT01001211.1:122107-173909 GCA_003297045.1 Symbiodinium sp. clade C Y103 | reverse complement strand
AAATGGCTTCTTTTCATTTGCCTGCGCTTATGCCCGCCGGGCATAAGAACAGGCAGGCACATCCTCGAACATTTTGGGCCTGAAATGTTAAAAAAAAACCGCCACTACCCTGCCAAACCTGCGCTGCCAAAGCCCCGCCTGCGCTTACGCCCGGCGGGCATAAGAACAGGCAGGCCCTCAGGCCTCAGTTTTGTTCCCCACCTGNCCTGCGCTGCCAAAGCCCCGCCTGCGCTTACGCCCGGCGGGCATAAGAACAGGCAGGCCCTCAGGCCTCAGTTTTGTTCCCCACCTGCCAGGGTTGTTAAATTTTATCAGACTGTTATTTTGAGATTTTGCCATTGAGGAGACATGCAAAATTTTCATTTTCAAGCAAACGTAGACAATATCAATTTGAATACGTTCTACATATGTGGATCATATGTAGAATTGAGTGCTGCACTGGAAACAAGGAAAAAAATTGAATAAAGAGGTGAGNATATGTGGATCATATGTAGAATTGAGTGCTGCACTGGAAACAAGGAAAAAAATTGAATAAAGAGGTGAGGGACTCAATCATCAACCAAGACAGGGGTATTTCATCGTGAATTCACCAACATCAATCATCATATCATTCGTTGTCATTCATTCATCATCATTCATCTACCGCTTTCTTGTTATCTTCTTCTTCCCAACTCTTTTCGTCTACCCCCTCCGTTTTTATATATACCCACAAAGCACTTCAAAAGGCTTATTCTCATAGCGTTCGGGATTGGGGTCCGCTAAACGTTTTTCGCACCGATACACCGATACACCGATTGCCGTCCGCGCACCGATATACACCATACACCGATACTCCGATTGCCGTTTATTTTGGGTTTGGGTTTGTTTAGGGTTTGTTTAGGGTTCGCTTATAGGGTTTTTTAAAGGTTTGTTTAGGGTTTGTTCAGGGTTGGTTTAGGGTTTCTTTGGTGATGGTTGTAGGGCGCCAGAAACAAAGCGATTGCGTAATGGCGTATCGGCGTAAACACAGCGATCGGCGTAGCGGCGTAACAGCGCAGACACAGCGATTGGCATATCGGCATATCGGCGTATTTACGTTTACGAACCCCAAACACGGTGCTTATTCTTAAAAAATTCAAGCGGTGCCAGGCCCTCGCAAGCAATGGCGAGATGAGCAGGCCCTGATAGGACCCTCAAGGCCTTTACGCACGCGAGTAACCCTGCAACATCAGACATGGCAGCAGATGACCCGGCGACTCCGGAAGCACCTTGCCCACCAAAGGCAGTGTCTGAATTCGAAGCCTTACTTGATACGGGGCAGACGCGACATGAGTGCGGAGGCCAAGGAGATTCTGGGTATCTTGTGGTGGTGCAGGGCATTCACTTCAACAAGCGCGCGCATTTTCTTGATGTTGAAATTGCGCACAGAAACGCACCCAACCTTCGTGCCAACGTGTTTCAACATATTCTCAATCCTGGGCACATGACCAGGTAGAATGCATCCTTTGCAAGCGACCTGGCTTCAGGGGAAAAGTTTGACTCGTTTGGGGCATGGCTTCAAGCCACCTCCAAGAAAGGAGCTTGGACAGATCCAACCAGTTTGTGAAAAGCCAGGAAACGTTTGGATCCTGTAGTTGTGATGCTCAACAGGATGGCATGGAAGTATAGCAGCGCTACACACATGCACCTAGATTTTCACAAGGCGTTGCGTGCCAGGCCAAAGATTGCCATCCAATAGCAATGACGCTCCAGGGCGCAGTTTCTAGTCCCACCAAGCGGTACGCAATTCCCTGATAGGTGGTTGCGCGAAACTGATATCCCACCATCCCAAAATGTTAGCCGGAGCCGACATAAGCAGTATTTAGAAATTTAGAAGGTCCAAAACCCTGGGGCCCCTCTTTTTTTTCAACCTTGAAGAATCAGCTCCAAGCACCCCGTCGGCCCACTCCTGTGTTTACAGCTAAAGGGCAAGCCAGTCTAGCCAGCCTGACACTCCTTCTGTTCACACTATAATGTTCAGCCTTCGAAAATCACAAAATGGATCAGCCACAGGCTCTAAAAGTGCAGGGCCCGCCACAGCGGCCCCGCTTAACTAAAGCTGAGCCAGCCATGCCCTCGGCTCACACAATCATGCCTGTCGCCAAACCCTTAGCATTCCCGCATCAGGTTGGAGATGACCAGGTTGAAGCCGTGCCAGACCCAGGAACCTGGGGTTTATTTGCAAAGCATGAAAGTGACATCCCTGTCAGTGACGTCAGCATGATTTTGACTGGTTCTGCCCAAACCCTTGATGCACTTGTCAACTCTGACTTACTGTCCCCGTAAACGAATCCGGGTCAAGCAGCCGAGTGAAACCGCGGCACATCAGCCACGGAATCTCCGCATGCCATTCGTGACTACCGATGACCCTAAGATCACTGTTTGGGTGGACTTGTGAATGCTCAAGCATACTTACAGAACTTTTTGGTCACGACACCCGCCGTAAGAAGCATTTCAATCAAATGCACGGGGGGGCTTTCACAGCCATGCCGCCCGCTCCAGAAGGGGCTCCTGATGTTGATAGCGCCAGGCGGAAAAAGGATGAGCGTATCAAACGATGTCACATATGGCTAATTCTGACGAGGCAGTCAGAGTGGCCCGGTATGCATGAACCTGCCCCCTGTAAAAACGGGTGGCGTCGCTGGCAAGGTTTGAAATGCGACAATTCTTTCACGCACTGGAACCAAGGTCTTGTTTCAATTTGCTCCAGTGAAGCGACAAGCCACCAGGCTATGGTACCCACCCCAGAAGAAAGGCTTGCCGACAAATGGCGGTAGCAAGCCCAGGTCCAATATGGTGCTGACCAGGCATCTTATTTAGATTAACTCAACAATAAAGTTGCCGTTCTAAAAAACCAGGACGACTCAAGCAGACGAAGCAGTCGTGTCCTCAGCAGCTGTTTGGGGGCATTTCCATGGTCATGGCCGACCGCGCCGAAGCCAAGACTTAGTGGTCATGTTCTATTTGTGAATTTTTCAGTAATGGATGGCCCCCCAAGTGAAAAAGTGCGGAAAAGAAACAGCACCTTCAACTTGTTCACAACATTTTGCGCAAAGTTATCATACGCATGTGCTGTGCCTAAGACGGGAGGGTTGAGATATGGATGGTTGCAAATCATCATGTTTGTGGGAAATACTAGTGAACATGATGTTTCATCGGTTCTAGAGGGGAGGGTCAGCATATATATATATATTTTTATTTATTTATCATTATATTTATTTGTCATTATATTTATATATCGTTTTATTTATATATCATTATATTGATATATCGTTATATTTAAATATCATTAATTTATATATCGCTATATTTATATATCATTATATTGATATATCGTTATATTTATATATCATTCTTTTTCTATATCGTTATATTTATATATCATTCTATTTATATATCATTGTATTTATACATAAATATTTATATTATGTTTTGTTTTGTTAGGTTATGTAGTGTAATGTAAAGTAGTGTAATACAATGTAATGCCATAATGTAGTCTGATGTGTACACACGCACACACCACCTGTGTTCATTATTTGGGTAGGTTTCATTGTTGCAAATATTTAAATTTGAAATATTTCACATTATTCATGACATATCTTGACAATACTACTTTATTTATACGTATTTTGTGTTTCATGTTACATTTTTGTATATAGTGAATAGTATATAGTTTGCGATATATGTAAACAGATATATACAAATACTTTACACATGTTACATACACCACATTTTTACATGTGTATATTAAGGCATTCTCATGAAAGATAGTCTTTTCACTCTTTGGTTCTTTCATGTTTGGTTGCTGCTGCGGGTGCTGTTGCATTTTTCCAACACTCTGCTCTTGCCGCACGTTGATCACCCGCTGGCCACATCATCTAATGATCTACAAAGGGTTTTCGGAGAAACCATTTCCCTGAGCCTGTTTCAAGCTGAAAAAATATGCGCCATCCGGTGCAACCCATTTGGTGTACACACGGCCCTTTTGAGTTTTGATTTTCACAACTGACCAACCACCATCATGGTTGACTGAATCAACAATATCGGGGCTGCGTCCCTTGGGGGCGCCAGCCGCCTTAGATGCGGGCTTTTTCAAAACCCCTGGCTGGTTCAAAACAGTAGGTAAAGGTGGGTCAGGCATCTTCTCAGATTCACATTCTTCTCCAAACAACTCCTTACTGCTTTTCTTGGGTGTCTTCATCGGTGTCTTCTCGGGTGTTTTCTGGGGAGAGGCTGCTGGCTTTTTCATTTCATCCTTTCCTGTCTTACTGGGAGACGTTGCCAAGTCGGTCTTGGCAACCTTTTCACTTTTGGCTCGGGGAGCCGCAGCTGGCCGCTTCAAAGGCGTAGAAGACTTCGCAGGGCTCGAAGGTGAAGGCTTAGGCTCTTCTGTACCTAAGAGGCCAGGAGCATTGGAAGTAACTTTCAGCAGGGTTTGCAAAGCCAAAGTTCCCCAATGTTCTAGAGTCCAAATCTGGTGGGTATTTGACTTTGGGATATTAAATAGTGACTGACAAACCACAGAAGTTACCAGCAACAAGGAAGTCAATCTTATGTAGTGTTGGTGTTCGAAGTAGTTTCTTACCGCATGTGGAGGTATCAGAAGAAACTTCTACCCATTCCCCCAAAAAAAACAGTAAATCCAGGGTGCCATCAGCATGATCTCCTTTCTTTCTGCCTCTCCCTCCCCCTTTTCCTCTTCCCCTCGCTCGCCCCCGTCCACGACTGGGTTCTTCTTTGGGTGATGGTGTTTCGGGCAAAACTGACCTGGGCTGAGAATCGGTCATCTTCATGGGTGCTGCTGATTCTGGCTTTGCTGCAGGTCTAGTCCCAGGTCTGGTAGGTGGACTTGCCGTTGATCCAAAATTTGCCATGATCTGGGCTTGGATGTTAAACGCCATGGTTCCGGGCTACTAGCTATAAGCAGCCTCCTGTTCAAAAAAAAACCCGAGCCAAAACTATCAGAAAACAACAGTCAGTCATCCAAAGTTTCTGAAACATGTGGCTCGTAATCCCAGTATGTTTCTTCTGACGATTCTAGTAAAGCTTTCTGATTGGGATGACACAAAGTAGCGAGGTGCAAAAACAAAGACAAAACCTGGCTTTAGACTAGCCAGTCAAAACTTCAAATCGAATGTTGATTCCATTCGTTGTCATGATGATGTTGCTCAAAAAAGGAGATCCCCGGCAAAGCTATCAAAACATTCTGTTTTTTTTCATTCTCTTGCCAACTTGTCCCCAGGTCAAAATCTATTATATGGTAAATTTGGAGGAAATCCTAGTCAGCTCGCTAAGCGGAGATCTCATGCATGGAAGGTGAGCTTTGCTCATTGCCCTTCTCTGCCCGAAACTCTTTCAGCAGCAAGTCTAAGTCTCGCAGCAAGTACTTCATCAGGCGAAGTTGGGCACAAATGTAGGTCGCTGAGGTCGTAATCTCGGCAAGCAAACCGTCCAAGTTCTTGATGGCACCCTCAACCACATGTTGGTAATGGTCCAACTTGGGAATAAACTTGTTTCGGGCTTCAATCTCAAAGTCAATTTGGGGATCCACAGGTGTGTAGTAATGCCTCGGCACAATGTCCTCGGCTTCAACCCAAGTGTGTAGCTCGTCAAGGTCCCCTTTCATGGAAGCTGAGAAAGTAAGACAGCCCAGCACGGTGAAAAACTGAATGACTTCAAGCATGGCGTCAATCTTGGTACCTTCCCCACGGTAAACTGGAAGAACTTCCATGAGGGTCTCCCTAACCAACTCGTATTCAAAGGAATGGCGGTGCCCCAATCCACCTAGCCCATGTTGAACTTCAAGACCATCCCGCACCATTTTCACCTCTTCGAACTGCAAGACCATTGCCAGGGGAAAACGAAGCTGGTCGGCAAACACCCTAACTAGTACCCAGTAATTTCAGTTTTGAACCTCAAACTTTTCAAAGATGACAAGTGGAAATACCAGGAATGTGTTGCAATTGAACACTTGATGAATGGATCTTATAGTAATTTGTTGGCATCCCCGCAGGAAGTGAGTGTATGAGAGCCATTCACTCACTGCAAGATGTTTCAAAGTTCGAAAACCCCAAACTCAACAGGGAATTGACACAAGAGAAGATTATGATGATGAACAAAACCATTTTCTTTCTAGTTCATGATGCTTTCAACTTGCAATTCTCGATTGGTGTTTGGTAAACAGAAAGCTTGAAATGCCAGTCTCTGTACATTTTTTTCAATCCACTATCGTTTGATATCATATCTTAGCAGGATGTCGCTGTTGCCACTGACTCTCACATCCCACTTCTCAGCGTGAATGAGCCCCTGGATTGATGAAGCAGTGGAAAATCAAAAGGAAACACGATCAAACTGAGATCGTTACTGGAAATGTGGTTTGTTCTCACATGGTCATAGTAGTAAAAACCAAACACGCTGAAATTGTGAGAGCTCTATGTGGCAACGCTGTGCCCGCTGCGAGAAATCCGGTGAGATTGGGGAAGCAAAATTTTGGGGTCACTGCAGGCTGCATGGAATGAGAGAAACACAACAAAAATAGAAACTATGTCAGATATCATTGTTAGATAGAAATGAAATGATGGTAAGGCCACATTTGGTATCATGATGGGTTTTCAATTTAACCATGGCAGCTGGAACCAACGACATAATGAGGAATGTCCCATATGCAACCTGCAGCCCCAAAGAGCTTTGGCACCACGCGCGCAGTTCACCCTTCGAATCACGACAAAACATAATAGCTTGAGAATGTTAGTTTGAAATTTCCCATTCAATGTATTCAATTCCATTCCCTTTTTTTTGGGGGGGGGAAACCATGGATCTCCGGTTGGTAAGGAAATATGAAAGATATGTAGTAAGTAAGTTCAAGAACCATTGGGTGAACAGTAGAGCCGTCAAAAGTTATCCCGAAGAATTACCAGACACTTTGAGTGGGCAATCCTTCTTGAGGGTAATGCCCCGCTTGGTAACAACATAGGGTCTCTGGATTTTGAAATTTTGGCCAATTTTCTCATACCTGTACCGAAACAAAGGCATGATGTATTGGCTTCCACGAGTTGACTCCAAAGCCTTTGAAAAGATATTCTTCATCGAAACCTTTTCCTGGCCACTTTCAGCGGCTCGGGGATCTTTCATGCATCGGAATTTTTGGGGCGTTTTTATTTCCACATTGAACCCATCAGTGCCTGCCTCGATGGCACCATCCGTCTTCCTCTCGATGGAGAGGAAGGAAACTCTGTGCTGCGTTAAGCCTCGTTCCCGTTCGGCACGAACAAGCAATTTGAACAGACTCATGGTAGAAACACCTTGGGCTTCAGGGTTGAAACTCATCTCATCGAGCTGAATTGTTGTTTTGTCGCCGTCGATGATGAACGGGACGCCAGGCGAATCATCACTGTCAGGGACCCACTGTCCCGTGCCATACCCTCCCAAGAGGGCATGTTTGGGAACGGCTTTGTCCTGATTGGACATCAACCACACCGTGCCATCTTTGCAAAGTAGGATGTCAACGTGGGCCACTTCACTGGCTGTTTTGTGTTCCACCCCATGCTTCCCCTCTAACTTGGACAGGCTTTCCATGGTGACATCCTCTGACACATCCTCCACATTGGTTTCGACTGGCGAGGTAGTAGAAGGGTCCACAGCTCCTGCAAGGGAATTTTGCTGACCAATGAGCTCTAAGTGCTTTGCACGCAACTTTTCATAGGTCTCAGAAATCTCACCTCCCTGAGCCATCCAAAACTTGTGTTCATCAGCCTTGATGGTAAGTTTGTCACCAGTGGTACGTTCAAGCACCTCAAACTTGATTTGGTCCAGCTGTCCCAAAGATGCCTTTCCCCCGGGTACTGCTTCGATTTCTTGGTTTGTGAGTTCAGGAGCATCTGCCGTAAACTCTTGCCCAGCATGCTTGAATTTTTTCTGGCACCATGCATCCGTGACTTCACGGCAAAGGCGAGCAGCACCGAACTGATCCTTCTGAAGCCAGGAGACCGACAGGTAGTAGAGGTTCTTCGTGTTGAATCCTCCTTTGAACTCCTTCTCTTCGAGCCGCATTTTGAAAGCCTGAGATTGGAGCTGTGCGTGGCAAGCACTGTGAGTGGCAGGTGCAGTGAGTGGCAGGTGCAGTGAGTGGCAGGTGCAGTGAGTGGCAGGTGCAGTGACAGCACATGGAATAAAACTTAGTAACCCCCTTGATCAATGATGATTTGTATTCTTCCCCAAAAATTCATGGATGGTGAGATTGCAGGGCTTTTGGCCTTTAAGGTGATCTTTCTTTGTTCAATACCAACTCCCCTAAGCATCAAAGGAAAATCCTGCGTAATTCGCATGGAAGTTGAGTCAACATCCAGCACACTAATTTCAGCAACCAATGCGTTTCATTTGCGAAGCATTAGCTGCAACAACATAAACAAAGTAGGGAGGTGGGTTTCTGGGAGTTCCATCGCTTCTCCTCATCCCTTCACCTCCGGGTAAAACATTGCGACACTGTCGTGGCGCTTTGTCCTTGTAAAAGTCAACCAAACAAGCCTCTAAGGCTTCCACTTGTGCAAGTGAATTAGTAGCATGTATGCATACCATTTGATCAAAATTGGCATCGAAGTAGTACAGAGCCCTTCGTTCCAAGCATTGAGAAATCCCAATCTTGAACACAGCAAGTTCTCGCCCCCCATGTTGGCTTCTCACCCGTTCGATTTCCTCCTGGAAGGGGAGTTGGTCTTGAAGTTCTTATTGTTTGCTGAATTCTTTTTTGGGAAACCTAAACACCATCATACAACATGTGTTGAAATTCCAACATTGTTATAAGAAGGGTGCTGGAATAAGTCCAAAATCTTGACATGGGATGGACAAAGAAAATTCTGTTTATATAGGGAGCCAACCACCATCATCAAAAGTGTCCTGGGTTTATAGGAATTGTCAATCATCATGATGATGGGATTTTGTTCTTCACAGGTTCATGGATCTGTTGAATAAGAATGTTACTATTTGATGTCAATCTATCGGCATCTTCCCCAACCAGTCCTTGCAATGGTAAAGGATTCTACCAACGCTCAGAGTTGGTGATGCCACACGAATCGAAACACCACATTTCAATGGACGTGTTTGCCAAGATGTTGGCAAAGGGTCATAGGGATTCCTCTCTAAAATGGCATCACAGCTGTGCCCGTGTGCGAGAAGTTTCACTTCACCGTGTTTTCGATTTTCATGCGTGGTTGCTGCAAACTCGTCATCATCATCTTGCCAAGGCAAGATGCCGGATTGCTTGGCTTTGTGAAAGAAATGTTCTGGCCCAGCGAGCCAAATATCCATGGAACCCATGGCAAACAGAGCACCAAGAGAATGAGAAGCTGGACCCAATTCATTCCGAACTATTTCTCGAAAAATCTGGTAGTACTTTGTTTCAACATATTGATCATGATCATTGTGACTTGTCAATGATGCTAGTGTTGAAGCAGTATATAGTTGGTCCCAATCTGATGCCCGTTTTTCTGAATGACAATGAGTATCTAGTCAATTTTGTGAGAAGAATCCGAAATTCAAGTGATAGTTAGTTCATTATTGCCTCTTGCCAGACTTCCACTTTCTGCGTCGATGCGAGATCAAATTCAAAAGCCTGCGTGGCTATGGTCGGTTAATCAAGTTCCACAGGCAACTCAACTAGGAGATACGTGCCCCACACTCCCAAAAAGTAGAAAGAAGAAATTAAATATCAAATAGAGACTTGACTATTGTTAAATTTTGTATGGGTTTGACCCGGCCCATAAATTTATATCATATAGTCTCATATAGTGTATTATGTCCACACACTGTAGGTGGCCCACCAGGTTCCCTGCAAGACTAGAAACTGCACAGCCAACATCCTCAACATAGGGCGTGAAGTTGACCAGAACCACGCACTTGTCTTTGAAGCTGGCACCAGTGATGGTCAGGAGAGATTCCAAGAGGCACATCCATCGATCCACCCCCTTCTGAGCAGCTGCAGTTTCCGTGGAAGGTCTTTGGCGTTCAGCCTGCTTCAGGTCATCTTCAGCTGAAAGCGACTCTGGGAGGATCATCTCCTTGGAGAGTGGGAGCTGCACTGATTGCTCAGACAATGGCCTGCCGCAGATAGACAGCTCGGAGCAGGTCATCCAAACATTGGAGTCCTGTGCATCGATGTTGCCCACGACGCGTCCAAAGTTGAAGCGCCTGCGAAGGCCAAACATTTTTGGAATGAGATTTGGAGGGACGAAAACAAAGTACCTACTTCCATCCTGCTCGACCCAATTGTTTCCAGAAAGACACGAAAAACCCTTACTTGAATCTGGCCCCAAGATGCCTTCTGTTGCTCTGCTGTTCAGCGCTCGGGTGCAGATTGAACGGCATCACCCAGCGAACATCCAGAACTTGCCGAAAGGACCACAAAGCTTCCTCCACCTCCCTCTCTTCATCACTGATGCCCCTCCTGGATGAGCGCTTCGCATGCTCAGCCATTTCCAGCAAACATGCGTGCCGCTCTGGAGCGAGGTCATTCAGAAACTGAATGCACTGGGCCATCTCATTGATCCTCTCGGAGGCCTTCGCCCCAGGAACATTCAAGTCCACAATGCCAAGCATGGAGATGTCGCTCTCTGGTCGACCAGACGCTTGAGCCTAAGCAAAATGAAAGTCTCAATGATGGCTATGAAAAAAACAAAACATATGCTTTTGGCTGGTAAGGGGGAGCTAAAGAAAACATATTGAAAAAAAACACCAAGCGACCACTTGGGATCTGAATTCATTCACCTTCTGCTGTGCCAATTCAGCTTTGGCAACGAACTCAGTGCGCAAGCATTTCTCCATGTAGCTCCGAACCAACTTCTCACCGTTCTTGGCCTGGACTAACCTCCATGCCATCTGCTTGCGATGGCGCAAGGCCTGAATCTTCTCCGGAGCCGAGCCAATTTGACGAACAATGCCTTGATCTCGCTCCAAAGCACCTTTGAACCACGACCATCTCGCATCACGCACCTTCAGGCGCTCAGTCTCAGCTTCCAAAGTTGCGCCCTCTTCAGCTGCCAAAATATCTTCCATCGCTTGCTTCTGGTAGCTCATGAGCATGGACACGGAGAAAGAGCTAGGACGTTGGTCCAAGATCTCTCGCAACTCAAAGTCCTTTGTGTTCCCCTGGGTCACTGCTGTTTCAAACTCATCAAACTTGGAGAGACGAGTCGAACAGAACGCTCGAATTTGGGACCAAAGAGCCATCATGTTGCGAAGCTGAATCAACTCCTCCTCCGTCTTTCTGCACCGTTTTCGGTCAGCCGGGTTGTCGATGATCGCTGTACTCTTCTCGAAGCTGGTCCGAATGCGGTAGAACAAATTGGCCTGAGCGGCTTCACCAAGCACCAATGACCAGTCCAGGGGGATGCTGGCTTCACTGGCCCCTGGGATAAGTCCACAGTCTGAGGACGCCAAGAGATCCATGGTACTCTCCAAAAAGAGGAAGCTCATCACACTGAGTTGTTCCCCCCAAGGCCCGTAGGCGAATGGGGCGTCACGCAAACTGATCAGAACTTGGTCCTTTGCTGCCTGGCAAGTACCCTGCAACCAATGTTTGATCGCGTACTGCTTCTTGGAGTCGAGCAGCAAAGACCCGGTGCCGGTCTTGTCCTGTGCAAATGGAAGGGTTGGTGAGTAGATGAGAGAGAGTCAGAGAGAGTAAAGTAACAGTTGCACTTTGAGTATATCCTATATGGATTTCTGACTGTAAAAGGAAAGTTGGGAGTGGGAAGATTCAAACATTGAGAAGCTATGCCCCATCACAGCACCATATAATACATTATACATTTTTATCATCATAATACTTTATATCCAAGAAATTTTATCATATAGTATCATAAACAAAACTAGGTACTATTTTCAATTTATTATGTTAGGAGAATCACAAGGTGAAGGGGTTGGGAGAATCCAAGAAAGATTTTCTTCAGGAACCACAACACCAATCACAAGGTGGTTTGGTTGGGCCGGTAATTCAAAAAAGGGATTGAGTCAATTGGAGCATTGCCATCATCATCCCCAAGAAACTTGATGCTTTAGTTACTTTAAAGTTGATTTTTGTTCAGTCCCATTTTTTGTTGGAATAAGTCCAGCAACCCAAAGAAACACGCTGGGAAAACAACCTTACCAAAAAGTTCACCCCGTTCAGGTGGCATATCAAGCCTTCGTTGGTTCCATACTGTTTTCTTTGTAAAGCAAACATTTGAGACATTGGAAACTCGTAGAATTTGATGGTATGTTTTTTCATTTTGATGGGTTTTGTTGATGGGTTTTATTGGCCCTTGTGTCCTTGGAACCACTGCCACTCCCGTGGGCAACAACCTCTGGATCGTTGTTGTACATATCGACTGCCTGTGAAACTGTGATTTTCTCACCCTCTTTCACCATGCCGGCGAGAATCTGCGACCACTCGAAAGAACTCACAGGCAACTTTTTTGCCTCAACGTTCTGGCGGATGATGCGACTAATCATAGCCCGGGTTGGATCTGGTTCTTGTTGTTTGTAGTAGGTCGGTATGTTCAAAAGTGACCGGGTCAGGCTAACCACTTGGGGAACACATACCTTGTCCTCAGGCAAACTGCTGCAAAAGTAGACCAGCCCACACCAAACAACCCCTGCTGCTACCCCACGCATGCCACCATCATCAAAGAGGAATGCATTGAGGATTGGCTCGTCATCATCCATCTCAGATTCGAAGTTGGCCCCCAGCCGCATGCCAAGAGCTTGCCCCTGAGCAAACGTTTTGACTGGAGCTAGAAGAGGTTAAGGGATTATAGGGTCTGAACCTCAAGTAGTTTCTAACCTGTTCAGTTGAATTGTGATATCTGCCAAGAGTTTATATTCTGTGTTTGGCCATTGGATGTTTATACAATGAAAAACAGAAACCGAAATGCAGAGAGGATTACAAGTGAATAAGGGGTTTCCCAATCCATGGTGGTTCCATCTTAATTGGGCCCGGCGAAGTATCACCAAAAAAGATTGCACCTGTCACTGTGAGTAAATCACCCTTATGTCATAGAAATGGAGTACCAGATGTCCCAGCACCCTCCGATGATGATGTGTTCAACAAAAAAGTCAATGACAAACTTCAACAAATCTTCAGCCATACTTGGTTCTAGATGGTTCTAGATGGTAATAAATAGCAATCCTTTCTGACGATTTGTGTCCCACCACTCTGAAGTTGTTGTGTTTTGTTTGGGTATCCAATTTACCTTTAAAAAAGTCAAGCCAATGAATCCTGGTATAAAATAATCCCACTTAGGTCCATCCAATCCATCAAATTAGATTCAAAATCAAACCCAAAATCAGCTATCCCAAAATAGTTCCCATCCAATTCCCTTGATTTCAATCTTGGGGCGACGAGCCATTCCAGGATATGATGTTACTTTAATCTCATATCTAAGGGTGGGGGCAGCGAGCAATTCCCTTTCCCGGGGGGCGGCGAGCAATCCCATATGTGGGGGGCGGCGAGCAATTCCCTTTCAAGGGGGGGCGGCGAGCAATCCCGTATGGGGGGGCGGCGAGCAATTCCCTTTCAAGGGGGGGCGGCGAGCAATCCCATATGGGGGGGCGGCGAGCAATTCCCTTTCAAGGGGGGGCGGCGAGCAATCCCATATGGGGGGGCGGCGAGCTCTTCCCGGAAGAGCTCTCCACCCCCTGGGGGGGGGCGGCGAGCTCTTCCCGGAAGAGCTCTCCACCCCCTGGGCTATGGTAACTTCGTCGTGAAGCCTTTTCCTCTCCACTTTGGTGGTTGAACTTGACTGCCTTGGGCGGCGAGCTCTTCCCGGAAGAGCTCTCCACCCCCAAGTGGTTTGTAGTATTGGGCCATCTGAGCCCTTGGAGAGCTAGATTGGCCTAGGCCTATTCAATCAATTCCTTTTCTATTCTGGTGGAATCCATCCATTCTCCAGTAGAAATTTCTGATGTTTTAGTGGTGTCACTTTAGTCTAGAGGTGGAGAGCTCTTCCTGGAAGAGCTCTCCACCCAAGGCCCCAACATGGAGATGTCAAAGTGGAGAGCTATTCCCCTCCCATGGTGGGTTTTGGCCCAATGTTACCCAAATGAGCAATCCCATGAACTGAATCTAGTGTATGGGGTCGGCGAGCAATCCCATATCTTGGGGGCGGCGAGCAATCCCATATCTTGGGGGCGGCGAGCAATCCCATATCTTGGGGGCGGCGAGCAATCCCATAATCCTTTCAGGTCCGGCGAGCCCTTCCCAAAAATATGATAAACTTATTGTATCCCCAATTTTTTGTTGGAATAAAATGTTGAAAGTCATCATTTGTCTTGTTGTTAAACCTGGATTATTTAATGTCCATGATGTGGCCGTTGGCAGTGGGAAGGCCCGGAATCTTATCAGGCTTTGATCATTACCTCAGAATCAAACCTACAAAATGATAAGTGAATATGGGATTTTGGCTTTCTATCCCTGACCGGTCCAATTCAAATTACGAGGGAATATGTAATATGCTCTAAGGGTCTGCTTGGAGACACAACTTTGCCAATGTTCTAAGCGTGTAACCCATTAGTTTCTATCTAGGGGCTTCTTTCCAGCCCACCAGCGCAATCGACTTCGCAATGTCCAACACCGTGGCCATATCCGGGTTGCGCCAGAATGCCCCAGTATCAAATGACCACTGGAGAATGTTGGTGGTGATGTAGGATCCCGGAGCTGGTGGAACACCCTGGATCAGGGGAGTTGTTTTTTAGCAGTGCAGATATGATATAATATGGAAAAAAGATTTGAGGTATATCATGTCCAGTCTCAGAACGATTGCTGAGGTTCCCATCGAATATCCAAAGTGAGCATCTTAACCATTATAGGAGCACCCTGAAGAATGAACATGATTACTAAGGACAATGAACATGATTACTAAGGACACCCTGGAACTCATCCCCATGTAGAACATGATTACTAAGGACACCCTGGAACTCATCCCCATAAAATGTTGCTTGAACACAAGAAACACAATTTACTGGGTAGATGTATTCCCAAAATATCCCCACATAGCCAGTTGTGATTTTCATTTTGTGTTCTAACTCTGTCCTGATTGTTGAAGTACTTGGCCAAAAAGTCTTCACATTGGACAGCACTGTCTACGATGCCAATCTTCTGGCAAAAGCTAAGGCTATCAGCAATGATGTCAGGAATGTTCTTGCCGGCTTTCCCAGAAGTACCCCACCAGCATCTATGGATAATGTCAAGGAAGGAACCGCCTTTTCCCAGTGGATAGTTCCTCTCAGTGGCAAACCCATGCCTACCCTGGTAAGCATCAAGGATCCAATCCTTCAACATCACCCGAGCTTCACAAATTTCGGCCACGGTTGCTGGAGCAGCGGCTGCGCCCTTCGTGTTGGCGGCGTTGCTGCCGGTGGTTCTCGCTTTCTTCTTGGGAGGCATGACAGCCAAGCCCACTCAGTAGTTACTCAAATCGGGTTGGAGCTAAGATCTCGCAGTAGGTGTAATGAATAGTGTTTTGGAAATACAGCAATCCAACCATCATAGTCAATTCAACTGATTGAATTTTCAACAATAGTAGTCCTTTCAGTTTTGCAAGGTCATCTTTGAACTCACCGGAGGATTGACTGAGTGGCATGTGATGGTTACCAACTTCTTACATTGAGCATGGAAAGCACATGGAACTGCAAGTTCATTTTCTCCATTTTGATTCCAGTTGATCACTGATTCTGCCATACATGAAATGAATTTAGGAATCTACGTTCTGAAAAGAACGCTTTGAACTCCAAAGTGCAATCATCCTTCGAATGATGATGCAACGACATAGTAAGTAGCCTAAGGATCACGAGTGAATTAAATGTGCCACTTCTCAGAGAAAGTGACGAGAGAAAAGCGCAGGCTAAGGATGCCAGTTATGGCTCTGAAGGTTCCCAATTTGCAAATAGGCTCACCAAGGCGCCAATCTGAATGGGCGCGCAGAACCTCCGCAGCGGCGACTGTAATTAGGGGAAACCAACACGGTTTCAAGTTCCCTGTTCTCCGTTGTGAATTATTATTGCTCATGATATGCTCTTCATATCTCTTCATATCCAACAAAAAACACACAATAATGATAAAGTTCTTTGACCCAGAATTATTGGGTCCAATGGTGATGATTCCCAACCAGTACTCTAAATGAGTTTGTCATTGAAGGATGATTGTTGATTGGTTGACAATAAACTCCCAACCAGTGTCTCAAGAGTGTTTACCCATTACATCTCACTACTGTCGGCTCACATTTGGAGCCTAGATACCCATTGCCAATAAACGACCGCATGAGTTTGTCGGGTACTTCATTCATCTTGTAGTACCACCAATCACGGTCTCCGATCCCCTGCATCAGAGCAAGCTCCTGTGAACATTGGGGGAAACCATCGAACTGGTTATCCATATGTTGGGGAGAATCCAAATTGATCCAATTTCAGTTTCCTTGTAGTTCGAATGTGGTCTTTTGGGAGTGCTGAACCCTTTGTTGAGAACAAAGAAATATCGATTGTACAGCTTGACTTTACTTCTTTTGGTTAACACCAATTGATTCAAATAGCAGTGGGGACCATCTTGAAGCCAAAAAATATATTTGAACATTTGGGAAGAAAACAACGATCATCATGAATGGTTTATTTAGTCTCCTTCGGAGAAATCTCCCTTTAAGTCTCCTTCGGAGAAATCTCCCTTTAAGTCTCCTTCGGAGAAATCTCCCTGAAGCCCCCGGATCCGGTGACGACATACTTCCCACCAGGAATCACGCACGACATGGTGTCGGTGTTGCGCTTGGGGAAGATTGACCTGCTAAAGTTCTGGTCCTAAGTGTCATGCTGGAAACCCTTTTGTCAACCCAATTGACCAACTAACCTTTTGGTTGCCATGAGATCCAGAAGTTGGCTACCTAACCTTTCAAGAGTTGGTAACCGCCCCCTTATTATTGACTGAAAAAACCGAGGAAAAAAGGTAATGAATGTTTAAACTGAAAATCAACTTGTATGATCTTCACCTCTTTCATGGCATCAACTTTATGCTCGACCCACAGCTCTTCCACTGCGCAAGCCAAAATGGCAACCTCGCGTTCGCTGCACGAAGTCGCAAGTGGAGTGAGCACACGGATGCGCTCCATGATCTTCGCCTCAAGCCAATTGACAATTTTAAAGACAGTCGCTTGATTTGTTAAAAGCATGTTGGGTTCTACCTATTATACTGATTGAAGCCTAAGTTCCTTGGGAATAGGTTTTTAAGCCATCCCAGCTAAATGTTGGAAAGTCACCTTGCCAAACTTCTCACACTCGTTCTTCAAACCAGTCTTCCACTTGTCATTGTTGTTCTTCTGTTGACCCTTGCCACCTTTGGTTGAAGAACTTTGGGGCACCACCTTCAAATCGATGCATGAAAGTAAGCTGAAACTCTCACACTTGAAGGTGTTCAAGTCAGCAATCAACTGCTGGGGGTTGGTCTTCAACTCAGACTTTAGGATACCAAGAACCCATGCCCGGCGACGTTGCTGTGGTACCCCAAAATCTGCGGCATTGCATTCCGTGGCCACGATCATGTAGCCGAGTTTTTCCAAGCGTTTTTTCATGCTGGAGTACCTTGGAAGCCAGAAACTGATGACCACACTCAATTTGTTTTTTTTTGGCAAAGTCAAACATGATCAAACAGATTGTCGTGTGATACCTGGCCCCGATCATTTTGACAAACCATTTACAAAGTTTAGAGGTTAAAGACCAACAACGCTGTTATCAAAAGAACCTCTTAACTGCTAGGTGTCATAATCTCTGTTGGGTTACCCGGATTCTCCACCTTCAACTTTGCGGCAATGGAATATGGACTTGACATTTTCGAGGCATAGAAGACTTGGGCGATGTTTCTTGCAATACCTCTCAATGCTCAAAAACCCAGATCCACTCGAACACTCCGGGTCCGTGACACTGCCAGGGGTCATGGTTAATGGCGAAATACTCACGCAGGGAAAGCCTGCAACCAGCAGGTCAACCTAGGCCAATTCACAGCAGAAGAGTTGCAGAGTTTTAAAACCCATTGCCAATAGAATTCAATAGTTTGATGCATTCTTTAAAATGTCGATTCTTTGATGATTCATGGTTAGTGACTGTTGAAACAAGGAAAATGCCCAAAGACATCAGAATCACTGACTCCCAAATTTGTTTTGATGATTATTCCGAATGAATGGCAAGTAGCTTTGGGAACCCGTTCAGTCAATCCATCCATAGTTCGAGCATATTCTTTTCCCAATTCTGTGGCATCATCAAAAATACCCACATGGGTCGGGAAGTTCTTCTTGAGATACTCCTGCTTCCGCTTGTCGTTCTCGCACATGAACTGCAGTTCCGCCTCTAGGGCGCTCCGGTTATACTGGAAGTATATGAGGTTATGATGATGATGACGATGATGATGATGATTATGATGATGATGACAATGATGATGATGTTGATGATGACGATGATGATGATGATGATGGTGATGATGGTGATGACGATGATGATGATCAATGATTGATGGTTGGTGATTGATGAGTGATGGTTGCGGTTATTACTTACTACTATCAATTTATTTTCCCAGTCACATGTTGATGAGTGATGGTGATGGCTCATGTTGATGATTGATGAGTGATGGGATGTACGATGGCGATAATGATGTTTATCGGTTAGGGGAGGAATGTCATCTTTAGAACATGGTCAAACACTATCAAATATGAAGTCGTAGGTTGATCCAATATTGCTTGACAAAACTTAAAACTCATGATGAACCGAGGACAACAGAAGCAGTACTCTGACACACCTTTGAAACAAGTTTGTGGGTTATGAAAAGTTGTATTGTATTACCAGCATCATTATATAAATATCAGAGTTGTGACTTCAAGCAAACAGTTTACCCTTAGAATTCATATTTCAGGTGTTGAATGCATACATTGAACTGCTCATGGTGGCAACACCTGCCTCGAATTGATAGCCTGCATCCGGATAGTGATCATCCCAACGAGATTCAAAGTCATGAAGCACCATCTCGCACACACCCCAGCCCGAAAACAAACTGCCAACTTTGACGGTTGGGCGGCGTCGCCACGTCTGGTCAACACGTTGCCTGAGCTCCGCAAACCTTTCCGAGTTGCAGAAACCATCCACAAAGCCCCAAACCTGAAGCACACTTCAAGCGAGACTGAAAATGAAAGAGTAGTCAGATACTTACTTGGTCATGACGGTATAAAAGATACAAGGAAATTTGGAAGAGAATTTTGTGTTGCGAGGGCTGGGCCAGTTTATGCTAGTTAGTCTGAATGTTTTTCTGATTGCGACCCTTGAATCTTCAACCGAACTTTGTGTCAGGACGTATTGACAGGTTCCCCATTGATGGATGGCTCCATTTAATGCTCAATTGTTCACTAAACATTCCGTTTGGTTTAGGTGTTCTGCAAGCAAATCAATCAAGAAACGCTGTGTTCACGAGGTGGAGCTGCTCTTGGCTCATCCTTTGGTAAACCAGATTGGCCCCCAGACTCCTCATCGGAAGCCAGCAAGACTTCATCATCATGGTTGGAATGTTCGCGAGGTAGACCTGCAAGAGATGGTATTCACAGAATCTGAACAGATTTAGGGTGCCAAGCAAAAGGTTGGGTGAGAAGAAACAGAAAACTGATAAATCCAGAAACAGATGGAGCTAGTGCGATTAGTGGGGATGAAACCTTCTACCAATGGGGTAAACGCAGTGGCATTCTGGGACTGACATGACAAAGTGGATGCTACATAATATATCATAATATTCCCTGTCAACTTTCATCCATTTCCATCCATTCCCTATTTCAAGTCTGAATTGGTATGAATTTGAACCAATAGACTTAAGATAAATCTAGATACTATCCCATACCATACTGGCAGTCCCAGAGCCCACCTTCCCGTTCATCATCGGTGCTGAGAAGCATCTCTCCCTCAACTGCGGCGGGTGGAGCTTCCACAGTCCTGTCAGCAAGAGCAGCGCGCGTGGAAATCACCGAGACCCCGGATATACCTGGTTTGGTTTAACCCGAACTCACAAGGTCATCTCTTAACATGGAAAAAACATCAGATGTCAAGAGAATAATGTGGTACCCCAAAGACTATCATCATCATCCAATCCAATGGTACAGACATGAATTGTCCATTGATGAACCGTTGGTTTAAAGTCAGTTGATTTGTATACTACCTCACATATCAACCATTCAATCTTTATTGAGTTCTGAAACAACATCAATTTCAATCTTTATTGGCTGCAGTTACCGAAGTTGGTGACCCTTGATCTGAGTGTTACCCAGTAATAGGTTTCTGTGAAATTCATAATGATTTCAAACGTTGGTTGCCCCTGTTACTTTGTAGAGTTAGTTGGAAAGAGTTGGGGGTTTCTTGATCATATGTTAGGGGGAAGGACCTTTGAACACAATCACTTACAACCCCTTTGATTTACTCCATCTAGGGCGCTTCTTTTCTTGCAAATCACGGTTCAATCTCCCATGTCATTGCCCAAATCGATGGCCCCTTCATCATCCTCCGAGCTGTCATCGCTTCCAGCTACATCATCACATTCCCTCAATGTCAAATCGAAATGGTTGACTCTGTGAGGATTAGTCCATGCCCCCGGGACATAAAGATCTGAATCCATTGATTCATTGTAACGATGCCGAAAAAGTGAGTAAGTTGCCGGTTTGGGTTTCTGTGGCAAAGTTCCAGACGACCACTGCAACAAATAATCAGCTGACACCCCCGAAATTTCACCTTTTTGGCGAAGAGGTGGTATTCGCTTTTTGATGTTGTTTTTCACCTTCTCGGTTATAGTCCTTCGAGGGGCCAACCCTGCCGGTGGATGAAAGCCGTTTCGAAGCTCTTTGGCTTTTGAAGCTGGAAAGACCGCAATTGCCCTGGAAATCTCTGTGTCTGCAAGCCAGCGCTTCGTGACCAGAAAGATGTCTTCTGGATGTGGTTGATATCGACGTTTCCAATCCTCAAGTTCTGCAACATTATCCAAGACATCAGCTCCCAAATCCTGTCTCAAACAAAAGCGAAAGTAATGCACCCGACGAAGACCTTTGAATTTCAAGCCAGTCTGGGCCACAAAATCTTTCCAAGCAGAAACCTGATCAATCTTGAACGACTCAACCACAGAAGCTCTCAAGCTACTTGAAGCTGAACCAGGGTCCATTGTTGCGTTAGCGATAAGGCCAACCATCTCATCGGCGGTGCCACACCTTTTGCCCATTAACAAGCGAGAAATTTGACCAAAGCACTGGTCCACGTCTTCGTGCGAGTGGGCCGTTCTGAGAAATCCCATCGATGTGGCCCTAAAGGCCCCCAAGATTGTCAATAATAGCATGAAGTTGACTACAAAACGGTTTTTGCCTTCGCGATAGCAGTTGTCTTGTTGTAAGTGGAAACAAAGTGGTAATTGGCCGGTATGTTCAACCAAATTACAAAGGGCCAACGTAATGAGCTCGATGGACGTTTCCGAGTTTTTCTTCAGATCTTCATCGCTGATTGCAATTCCCAGTTTCCATCCGTGAACCCAAGTAGCAACAAGATGCAAAGCAGGTCTGAAGATCTTCTCGAGCGCTTTGCTGATCCGCTGATAACCAAAGCGTGGCACACGCAGCTTTGCCTGGTCCATGCCGTCTTGGATCAGTGCCAGCACCGATGTCCGTAGATCAGCTTGAAATCTTTTTTCGAATTGAAGAGCTTGACTGAAGAAATTCCGGGATAAAGCCCGAAGTTGCCAGTACTGTTGGCGGTCAAGCCATTGCGAGAGCAGGTGTTTCGAATATGCATGGGTTGCAGACTCCTTCTCAGCTTTTGTTTTGGATTTCCGTATCCTCTGTCTCAACTTGTAACAGACATCACACTGGGCATGCTCAGCTTTATCTCGGAATTTCAGATGTGTTTTGAACACATTTGTCATCACCCGTAGAAAGGTTTGAAATCCAGCTGCCTTTTGTCCACTTGACTCCGCATATTGTTGATACTGCAAAAACAAATCTATAGGACGAGTCCATTCAAGATAGCGGCGGGGACCATCAAATGTTCCAGGTCCATGGGCAGTTGCCTCAGAGAATGGGAAACTGTGCAAGAATAGCCATAACAGAACAGCAATGTTTGTAAGTTTGTATACAGAAAGAACCACCTTCAATTCACTGAATGGATTTCCTAACACCGCAGGCATGGGTATTTTGTATGGGATCATATGGTTTTGGATGGGATTGGATCATCTGGTCTAAAAAAATCAATTTATAAACTTCCAGTGGATAATGAATGGTTGTGTCTGAAATTCATTTATTTTTCTTTTCCAGTGATTGAAAATAAATCCTCACTAAGTTTCAACCAGTCTGTCAGGTACCCTTCCTTCAGAACCATGAAGTCGATCCCCATTCCAGTAGCGGTTTAGAAAACAAAAATCATTTAATACTATTCTCGGTTGTGCATAGGCAAGTTACAGAGCTCAGATCAAAATTTCTCTCAAGAGAGTTCATGAATGATCGGGTGTAACGTTCCTGGAAGTCCGGGTCCTTCTCCATGAAACTTTCGCTGAAAACACCTTTAGCAGGCATCACAAACTTGGTCGGCATGATCTCTGCCACACTAATATACAGCATCCAAAAGAAACTCAGGATACTTGGCCATTTGGTGTTGATACTGCATCGGGCCAGCGATACCCCCAAGGTTGTGTGCTTAGGCTCTTCCAACCTGTTGTTGTGCATAGTGAATGCTTGCCTACCGTCTCTCACATTCTGGAGGGCAGTGGATCCAATCCCATACAGCCGCATGTGGGCTGCTCTGCACACTGGTTGGTCCAAAAAATTTAGTTTCATTGTCTCATTGGACCGTTTGTTGTATTTCCTTTTTTTGGCAGGAGGCCCAACAGTATCCGTGTCCACTTGTGGTTCATCATCCGAGAAATCCGAGCCGGACGCTACCAGAATTCCACCGTCATGTTCAGAATCTGTTTGTAACAACATAGCACCATCATCATCACTGGAGTCACTTTGTAGCAGAACCTCTGAAGATAGGTTGGCCTTCCCCTCTTCAAAACCAGTCGTGGTCTCTAGGTTGTACCATTTACGAAGTAAAGCTTCCTCGATCAGAATGTGGTCCCAGAAAAAATGCAAAGACATTGGATACATGACTTATTGTATGGTGATGGATGGCATAACAACGTATTGGCAACAGTTGGTCGGAAAACATATGATTTTGAGATTGAATGAACGATGGTTTATGGCCACTTGCCCCTGAAAGCTAACAGGCCGATGACAGAAATTCATAGTAAGTACTGGCACAGCGATTGATGAAGATTGGGCCCCAGATGTCAACAACCTGAACATGGTATTATTAAAATTATTGATCACATAATATGACAGTTTTCATATTTACTAGTGAGATTTTGGTATCCTTTGCAAATACCTTGAGTGATACACTGGGATAAAACCACCAAAAAATAAAGATATGCTAATGGCGAAGGAACTTTCACATTCCCATCCAAGCTCTGGAATCGCTGGCGTTCAGCGCTCACCGCACTGTGGTTTTCCCGAAATTGGGTAAGGCATGTGCCCAATGTGCACAAACATTTTTTCTCTACAAGATCCACGCATTCCAAACGGCGTGGCATGGCATTGTTATGAAATCTCCAGCAGAAGCGGCTGCGGGCAGAGACTCTATTTTAAACCAAGTAGGATCAAATTCCTTCAAAGATCTTCAAGTATGGTTTGCTTCAGTCCCCATTCACTCGACTCACCATATCCCACCATACCTCACCATAACCCATCATATCCCATGATCCCACTGGCTGTCCTGGTCGCTGGTCTCTTGATCGCAGCAGCAGGGCGCTTGGATGCTGGGCGCTTCATGGGGCCACAACCACGAAATTTCCTAATGAACCTTTTGAGCCTATTGCCTATAGAAGCCCAGCAGTTGCATGGTCCATTCAACCCAAAGAACTATCCAACGAAAGAACTATATTTCCCGAGAGTTCCTTAATATATATATATATTTGCATACATACATATCGCACGCTATCTATCATGATGTAAATTTTGTGGCTGGCAAATTCTTGGCTTTATTTGTACGATATGTTTTTTCAAAACTCATTTACATGTGTATTGCATATACCATTTATTTAAGAATGTGTGTGTGCGTTAGTTTCTACATAAATGTGTGTGTGTTTGTGTGTGTGTGGGAAATCTTGCAACAAAGGGTCAACAACCATGACATTATTGCATGACATCACTACATGATCTTCGGGGTGTTTCCATGTGTGTGTATGTTAGCTTGTGATCGCTTGTGTAAAACTTAGATTATGTAGACATATGTAGACAAAAGAAAAAATGTATATGTTTCACTATGTATATATATATATAATTTTGATTGCATTTTCAATTTTATATTTTCATCAGGTTTTGCGCACTTTTGTTTTTGTTCTAGTCTATTCTGTTCCATTGTATTCCAGTAAATCAAATTACATTTTTTCATATCACACCATACTTTTATGATTTCAAATCATGTTAGATGTTTTACATGTCTTGGTTTTCAAACTAATTTTCATAGTTTTGAATATTATAGCTTATTCTTTGATGTTATTTTTTTAAAATTTTACACGTATCTCACATATTTTTCATGAAACTATTTTAAATTTTTATATTTTGAACTATTTACACTATGTTATTTTATATTGTATAATGTTGTAGAAGATTATCGATTATATTTTTTCATTATATTACATGTCTTAGTATGACATTGTAATATGTAATACCTTTCTACTATACTACATTTTTTCGTATTGCATTTTTCCTTATTGCACGGTATTTATTATAACATATTTTTACACAACATACATATTATGATAGTGCAATTTCTGGTGTTATTATTATTTTGGTCTATTTTGTTTATCGTATTATTTTTAATTTCGTACTAATTATTTTTTTAGATTATGTTTTATCAAATGTAACGTGCACTATGCAATCAAATTTTGGATATGTATATGTTGTATTACAACCATTGCATCTCATGCACTACATATACACACACACACACTTTGACTTGATTCAACAAAACTCCGAGTGAAAACGCTTTAGACGGGGTTTTAGAATGATTTGACTTACAAAATGGATATTTTGCTAGCGAATAATTACTGAAACAAAACTTAGTATTAATATCAGGCAACTATGCTTATGGGTTTGGTTGTTTGAGTTTGAATTATGACTGTATCCGTTTTGGGAGTACCCAGTTTTCAACCCACGGCAGTATTGCTTTTGAGTGGTGTACTGCTAGTATCAGCAAGGCAACCGTCGCGTGTTTTAACATGGCACATGCAATAGAAACAGCAACAGTGCCTTCCAATTCAAGGCTTTATTGAGATGTTATCAACATTAATTAACCACCATCAGCGCCTAGTGTTGGGCAGGTTGGATGTGCATGTCTTTTGTTTCAGGTGGCCTTCGACCGCCAAATCCTGCAGCTTTGTTGGTGAGGCGCATGCTGGAAAATCCTCTATAAATGGAAATTTTAACGGGAACATTGAACATCATAAAAAACATATGGGAAAATATTGGGAAACGGTGTTTTGATGACTTTTAGACTTTCAACATTGCCCAGTTCAATTCCTGAGCCGTACACTGTATGGAAAACGAGTCAAAAATAACAAAAGGAGGAGACCCTGCCTCAAACTGCCAAACAAGTGAATACGTACACTTGTGCTTGCAAAGGTTGACACATTTTTTTCCATTGTATATTGCCAACTAGGCGAACTACATTTTATGGCGGGTATAATCTACGCAATCTACGGTTTGATGGGTTATGAACCAACCGATCACTGGATCACCGGGGGGTCCCACATGGGTAGCTCATGTTTGTTGCAGGCCCCCACCGCAGGCGTGTGGCACTGCGGGCGGGTGTTCTTTGTAGCGAGAGATTCATGCATTCAATATCTGGCAAACGCAGCTACGACTATTACTATCCATATATGCTGAATTTATGCATCATCATAGGAATAGAAAGGGAGTACAAAATGTCAAGTAACTCTCAAATTTTCAATTAATTGTACTTTGGAGTTGGGTGAGCCCAAAAAAACTGTGGGTTTTCTCAAGCCCTTGGGCGACCAGAGCCTTTGAGTCCATGTGCTGGGTGCCTGTTTGCTCTGGGTTTTTCGCATTTAATTAATCCATTACCCTTGCTAGTCACTTGATAGTTGGTCAACTGTCAGATGTGTTTTTTTTAAAACCCGTGTTTTTTTGGAACCCGAGCCCCCTTGTTTTTTGGATCCCCGGGGTGACTCCTTAGAGTCTTAGAGCTTACATTCACTGAGTCCCTCTGCCAGGGCGCTCTGGGAGGCGCGGCAAGAGGGCCAAAGGATGTGGAAAACCCACCATGAAAGTAGATCATTTAATGAGTTTTCCGAAGCTCATATCATATCTTTGTTGATTTTGCTGCGGTAGTTGAACTGAACATAACTTAATTGTGCCAAAGTAGAGTCTCCGAGGCCATTCGGGAAATTCAGATGTGCTCTGAGGGGATTGCAAAATTTCCCTGAGGTTGTTGGAAAATAAGCTACTCCTAAATTATTGGCCATTCGTTCATCATTTTCTCTACAAAAATAGCTGGCCATTTGGAGGTACTATCACGCATTTTCAGACACTACTCCCATATCCGTTGTGGATCGTTGTGGCGCAATCTCCATGTTGCCTAGAATTTGATGAAGCAAACACAGGAAACCCCTTGATTTGGGAGTCAGCACCATTGTTTCCTGTAAATGTTCCCTTGAATCCATCTATTGACTATGAATTTTGGTGATAAAAATTGTGCAACACCCCAGAAAGTCCCATGAAAAATCCCCAGAAAATCATGGCTCCTCCTGTTTTCTCCAACATTTGCAGCCCTTTCCACCGGAACTCCAAAGGTGGACTCCGACCTTTGGGCAAGGCAGGTCCTGCCTCACTCCTGCTGAGGCCCCGGTGCGGGACCGATAATTTTGATTCCCCAAATCATGAGATACAGTCGCTCAACTGTCGGTACGAGGTTGTACAGGTACCTCACTTACCTATTACAAATGGTACCGGCATTGTACCGAAAATTTCGACCAAATCTTGTAATTCCCAAATTGTACAGTGTTGTACCAGGTTGTTTTCTCTTGTGCTTTACTCACGAAGAATAAATTCACAAGTAGGTACGAATGCTAACTTCATCCACAATCATCCCTTTGTCAGTAAAGCACACATAGGAAACCAATCCGAATGAGAACCCAACATGAACATCCACCACTAAACAACGGTTCTGTTGTGTGTGTGTATATTATATCATTGGCAGGAAGGGAGTGCCTGATGGAGCTGGCTCATTCCCGTCATCATGCCTCATGACAATTCAGAGAATTCCGATCCACCGAGACCGCCGCCAAGCGGAACAGTTGCGAGCTCAGCGGTGCACAGCAAGAGACTTGGTTTGTTGTCAAGATGTTTTAGCATGCTAAGGTATGCGGTATGAGGTATCATGACAGGAAGAACCTATGGCATAGTCGCACATGATTATTTTACTGTTATTGTTGAAACAGTCATGATATTTTACTGGTAGTCACATGGGCAGCGGACGCAATGCCTGAAGGTTTATGGCTATGTTTATGGCGCATTGGATTGCATTTTCCGGCTTGATAAGAATCATTCTACTCACAAGAACTTCGAACGACCAACCTATAGAAACCAATTTGCAAGCGATGTCTAGGTCCCCTTATATTGTTACTGTATCGTTTTTGTTCATAGTTTATATCATATCATATCCCCTTGCCTCTTGGTTACACAGCAGTAGTTCTTTGTTCAGTTCCGCTTTCTGTGGGTTGAATCCCCATGTGTCTCTTGCTCACATCCTCACATCCTCATGGGTGGATGATCAATCCGATTTTTAGTGATCCAGCACTGGTTTCAAATTGCTTTAACTATATGGCATTTAAATCCCCAAAAGTTGGGATATAGGGCTCCCTGTAACTATGGTGAAAGATATCCACTTAGTTCACTGGAACTGCGCTTCTGGAAGCCACTATTTTTCATCTGGTTTCTTTCCCCTTCTGTTGCTTCAATGGTCCCAGGAGAACGCAGGAGGACCTTTGACAGGCGCCGAGTGCCACGGTTGGGCGGCAGAACCTCTGGTGGCTGGTGATTTCAAACTCGTTCTCACCCGGGGAGGATGATCCCAGCTGACCAATTTTGTATTTTTTCAAGGGAAACCACCAGCTAGTCAACCAGCTAGTATAATGTTGGCCTTACAATTTTGGTATGATCGGACGGTATTTTTATGCATTGTTGTTTGGATGTGCGACATATATCATTGACATCCACACATGGACAGAGCCATGCTAAAACATTGGCAATCTCCTGAGTCGATTCGTAGCCTATTGAACTCCCATTGCTGACCTACAGGACTTCTATAGGCGAGAGCTGGAGCTCAACATTTTTGAGCCTCAACATCGGATAAGAGTCAACCAGCCGAAGTGTGTGTGTGTGTGTGTGTCATTTCCCCATTGAATTTCCAAAGAACTACTACCCCCATTTGCCAGTGAAACACTTGGCATAGAGCACACATGGGTATACAATCAATCAACAATCATAGATACTTACAATTTAGTCCGACGGGCATCAAATTGCAGAATCAATTCTAGGGAAACCAAACTAAGAACCCAAGAAAGAAGACTGACACTGACACCGACAAAGAAACAAAACCGGATTTCCTGCATTGGTCAAAAAGGTTGCTGTATCCAAACAATCAAACCATGAAAAACCATGCGTTTGAAACCTTGAAGCCATATCAGCAGTGTTCAAAACCCTTGCTGGCTAACTATTTTTACAGGCATATACTACGGACTCCCTACCAAGCAATCAGGATATCAGGGTCGCTCCATCCATTCAAAGGGAAATGATAGGCGCAAGCAGGGGGGGATTTGCCACTTTACCCTAGCTTACCTCTATATTTACCCTGTATCTAAGGTATCCTGATCCTGGGTATCCTGGGTTGTTGGGAGCAAGTCTATATGTCCTGTCCCACCAACCCGGATGCCCAACGGTTCCCGTCAAACGCCAAGTGGCACCCGCAGGTCCTAAGCCAGGTGCCACCGGTGCCGCTGCGTTGTTGGTGAGGTGCCGCTGCGGATGTTGGGATCACACTTGGGGTGGCAAAGTGCACCTCTGCATGTTGCGTCATCCCCTGACATGGTAGGTTTGAGGCACTGGATTTCTCACTTTATATGTAAGTATTGTAGATAGGTATGATTATTTGTAAAGTACACAATGCCACCATATTTAACATGGTTTGATCCAATTGTATCAGACAGTGTGACATGTATCTATATATATATATATGTCTAATATAGAATCTATATATACACATTAGGCATGGCCTTCCATTCCTGGGATGATGCCCAACTGACTCTTGTTTGGCCGTGTCACTGGATTGCTTTCAGGGAAGCCTTGCAGGACCCCCCTACAATTACCACAGCAAAACCCATGCTTTCCCGTGATGTTCCCTTAAACCTATCCATTGACTGTCATTTTGGATCATTAAATCCCCATTCAATCCTAGTAATCCCCATGAAATCCAATTTTTTGATGGTTGAATCCCCCATGTTTTCCCACAAATTTGATGCCCCACCATCGAGCCGACGGTGCCGCGGCTCGCAGATCGCCACCACGTGCCACAGCCTTGATCTCAGACTCAATGGGGGTTTTCTTGACATGGGGGGACCCCAAAATGGTTGGTTCATTGCTGGAAAATCCCATGAAAATCCCATGAAAATCGATGATTTGGGGGTACTCTATGGATTGGAAACCACCAAATTGGACACTGTTGTAAACCACCGATAAATGGGGAATTTACAAATACACAATTGACATTTCAATGGGAATGAATTTTTACAATCCCATTAATGACGGGGATTCCTTATAAATGGGAATCCCCCAAACCATACAGGTTTCGATACTAACATGGTAGACTGACTTGGATGATTTGGGGGTACTCCCATGGATCGGAAACTTCCAAATAGGCTGGTTTAACCTGGTCAAGATTTGATCAAATCAAGTCGCCTATTGGCACCATTTTGTAGTAACCTTGAAACAGTTTCAAACTGGAAAGGATGAGGCTCAAGATACAAACATGAGGATACCAGTAAAATGATGATGCTGGGGTATGAGTATGAGGCAAAACAATTAAAAGTCAATGCCCGGGCCACCACAGATTGGCGAGTCATTCTGAGTAAACCATCCAAGAATGGGTGTGGGTCAAAAGGAACCAAACTTGGGCCCCCCAACATTTCAACGTCTATATATGATGTGCACATGTTTACACATAGTGGTAGGTCTCAGATAGGAAAAAAACATGTTCTCTCTCACATGATTTGTAGATCGTTGATTTCCCATATCTATGTTCCTTAAGTGGAGAGTATCATAAGTAACAATGTGAATATGACTAATATCACAAGTGAATAAATAACACGTTTGATGATTTTCCATATCGTTGATTTTCCATGTCCGTGTCCTGTGCTCCAAGGATCTCAGCAGCCCGAGCGCGCCAGGAATGGATTTCCTGCGGGGGCGTTTGTGGCGAAACACACCGAGTTTATGCCGGGATACAACATGGGATATGTATCTGTGTAATTCTGTGTACTTGTATAGCCATATTTGTATGGTGTATGGGTGTGTCCGAAAATGGTGGATACCCGGAACCATCATATTTGGGGTACTGCACCTTGTTTTGGGAAACCCATATCGCGTGCACAATGAACAATGTCATCATGCAGAGTCCATTTAAGTCCATTTAATAGATATTGTAGTTATTCCTATATATAAGTGCATAATCACGACATTACATAATCACAATCCGAGTGTGTGGTTGCATTATGACGCAATCCTGTTATACCTACTGACACCTATGCCTACAAAATACTGTGAACATATGTCAAGATTATCGATGCGCAAAAAGCTCCACCTGGAGACTTATTGATGTCCAGGAAGTCGATTCGCAGGGGACGTGTAGTGGTTGTATGACTGCTTTGTTGAGCCCTTGGCGTGCTACGAGTTCGAACTGAGACTTGCTTTTGTTCAGTAGCAAGAAGGAAGCTAAAAGGGACAGACACAGACATTTGGACCTAATATGTCCTCGTCCGTGGGAGAGGCGTTCCAGGTTTTGGTCATGTTTCCTTGCTGGGCAGCAGGACTTGTGTCCAGACTTGTTCATTCCTTGTACGCTGCTGGATATTGCAGGCATTTTGCCTCTATTTCTCTCAGTTTGAACAGCAGTGTTCATCAGACCTTGAAGCTCTGTTTAATTTCTTGATGCCTTGAGATATTGTAGGAAGGAACAGCACATTGCCTCGAGAAGAGGAAACGAAGTACACAGACCAAACGCAAAGCTGTTTCGATATCTTGAGTCCCAAGCACATCAGAGCCTCACAGCCATGAAGTGTTTCGGTCTTCTTCTTGTGTTGCCGTTGCCCGCTTTTGGCTGGTGGTGTGAGACAAGCGATCGTCATGGTTGCCGGGGGCTGTCGAGACATTTCGTCCGAGATGCACAAGTGGCAAATCCATTTTTGGTGTTCGAGGACATCAAAATAAGCTATACAGATGAGCCCATCGTCGTGGATTGGGATGGTGATGGCGACTTAGATGTGATCTTGAGGAAACGGGATGGACTTTCGCTTTTTGAGTTCAAGTCAGGGAGGCACTTCGTGGAAATTGAGCCCAATCCGTTCCATGGCATCCCTGGTGGATATTGCCGACCTGCCGTTGTAGACTGGGATGGGGATGGCCAATTGGACTTGATCGTCGGAGCTGAGGACCAAGCAGCTACAGATAGTTCAAGATGAAGTGATTGAGTGTTATCGTTATCACCAAAGGATACCAAATGGAAGTTTAGTTCGCAAATTTCCGAGTTGCGCACCAATGTCCATACATGTTGAGTCTTGTCATCATGTCATTAACAACAGGGATAGCAACATGTAGCATTAGCAGTTGGCAAGTGGGAACAGTAGATGACAGTAAGAGTTCGGGAGCCTGTTAATTCCCGGGTACCATGGAAGCGCGGATCACTGTGTTTCCCCAGACAGTGTGTCTATACTGGGGTTCTTACACGGTAGTAGTAAAGATAGTATAAAGGCCGGTGCTTCATCAGGGTGCTCCATCTGGGCCATGGCTTTTTACCTGTAAATTCTCGCATAAAGTATCTCTTGTGCGATGTCGACGTGCGTTTCGACTGCGCAGGCTCGCACGATTAAGTCTGCGTCGCGATCTTGGGGCGTGGCATTTTTGCTGCGAATTCTCGCATAAATTGAATCTTGTGACACGTCCATGTGTGTTTCGACTGTGCAGGCTCGCGCAAAGTGGTGGGCTAACAGCTGGAGCGCGGCACTTTTGCTGAGAATTCTCGCGTGAACTGGCTCTTGCGGCACATCCAAGTGAATTTCGACTGCGCAGGCTCGCGCAAGCTGCGGGTCTAGCTCTTGTCATGGTCTTGGGCCCCGGCATTTGTGCTGCGAATTCTCGCGTAAAATGGCTCTTGTGACATGTCCAAATGAATTTTGACTGCGCAGGCTCGCGCAAGGTGATCCTGATGAACTCTCTCTGAGACTTGTGGAGATCCTGATGAAGTCCTCTCTTGTACAGGTCCTTCTAAGAAGACCTTGCGGAGATCGAGGTCCTGTGCAGTCTTGCGTGATCTTGTACAGGACCTTGTGAGAAGTCTTGCACAGGTCCTGGTGAAATCCTCTAGGTGTTCTTGCATGATCTTGTGCAGGTCCTTGTGCGAAGATCTTGTGGAGATCCTGTTCAAATCCTCCCTCAGAGGCCCTTGCAGTAAGATCTTGAAGATGCTCTGCATTGGAGGTGCTTGTATGGAAGTTCTTCTGGGATGCTCATAGGATGTTCTTGTCTGAAGGTCTTGCACTATCTTCTATTTGTACATTGACGATCTTGTGCACTTCTCTTCCATATCCTGGCATGAGATTCTGCTATAAGGACCTTCACATAGAGTTGCTTCTTGTGCCCAAAAAGGTTCGTGTGCTGCAGCTCCGAAAGTCTCCAACTTGTTCTTTTTCTGTTCAGTTGCTATTGTTGCCTGTATTTGGAGCACTGAATTCCTACCCCCCCCCCTGTTTGGGGTCTCTTGCCGGGATAATTTGACAGGTATGGTGGCTCCACGAATTCGCTAAGGTAGGGTCTATGTTTTCGCGGGTGCGGGCCTCGATCTGGAAGAGCTGGCGCAAAATAGCGCAAGGAGAATGTATATACATATATATATATATGTATGTATCTCTCTTTCTCTCTCTCTCTCTCTCTCTCTCTCAAATTTTCAATGTATATATATATATATATACTGGTATTACAAAACTGAGGGGGTCGGGCTGTCACGGAAAAGTCTGCACTGTGCACGCTGCGGACAGGCTGCTCAATTTGGTGTGACGCTCCTGTGCGGATCTAGCTGAGATACGAGGTAGCTCTGAGAAGAAGTAGCAGCGGCATTGCCGCCTATACCCCTACCAAACAGCATACACCGTAGTGTTGCATGCTGCCGGGCGGCGCGGGTGGCAATCGCTCCTGGTGCGTTCGTTGCCTAGCGTGGGAAGCAGATCTTTCTCATTGATGCTTTGACGCCTTCATTCAACATTCGACCCTTCATTCCTTCATCGTTTTCTTTTTTCATTCATGCATCCTATCAATGATTCATATCTTCCGTTCCTCCTTCCGGCCTTCCTTCATTCATTCCTTCATTCACTCATTCATTCCTTCATTCATTCATCCATTCATTCATACATTCCTTCCCTCATTCATACATTCAATTCTTCCGTCCTTCCTTCCTCTTTCCCTTTTTCTGTCTGTCTGTCATTCATTCATTCGTTCGTTCATTCATTCATTCGTTCATTCAGTCAGTCATTTACCAGCGATCTTCCATTCGCTTGCGCATTCATTCGCTCAATGATTTTTCCCGGAAACGATTACATGTCAAAGCGCCTGCAACTCACCACGTTTCCTGCAGGTTACACTTTCTCGAAACTTCTGCCCCGGCGCGGCTGGGCACTATCTGGTATTATATTGTTTTGTATGATATGATCAATGCTGTGTTAAGCTACCGAAGGAAGTTTAGAAGCCAAACTTCCGACAATATGGACAGATGAAGCAGCAGAGGTGGGAAGAAGTAGGGAAGAGAAAGAGTCAGAAGACGGAAGATGACAGCGCGCGAAAATGTAGAAAAGTTGCGAAACATTGTTTTTTCTCCGATTTTTTGTGGCTCCAGGGGGTCGAAAAATAGGCTCCCTAAAGCGGCGGACGCGGAGCCAACTGGCCAGATCAGAGATCAAAAACTGCACGCTGTGGTGGTGCTCAGCAGATTTGGTAGTCAAAACGCTAAAATGTCCTCACGAAAAAGCTTTGTTTTTCAGCTTTCAATGTTAAAATTTCACGAAAGTCTCGCAGAATAGCTGTGTTATCAAGCTTGCAGATGGAAGAAGAAATAGACACACAGGTAGACAGACACATAGATAGACAAATAGATAGACAGATAGACAGAAAGACAGATGGACAGATAGGCATTTAGATAGGCAGAAAAACAGATAGATTAGATCGACAGGTAGACAGATAGACAGATAGATCTATAGATAGATAGATAGGCAGATAGACAGACAGATTAGATAGAGGGATAGATAGATAGATGAATAATGATGAACAGATAGATAGATAGAAAGATAGATAGATAGACAGATAGACAGACAGTCAGATAGTCAGATAGACAGATAGTCAGATAGATGATAGATAGGTACATCGACGGGTAGATAGACAGGAAGATAGATAGTCAGAAAGAAGATAGACAGATAGATAGATGGAAAGATAGACGGACAGATAGGCAGACAGAAAAACAGTCGGACAGACAGATAGCCAGATTGAAAGGTGCTAGATAGTTACATGAACAGATAGATTGAGAGAAAGTAGCATGTCAGAAAGAAAGATAGATAGATAGATAGATAGAATGTCAGATAGAATGTCAGATAGAATGTCAGATAGAATGTCAGATGGATAGATCGACCGATAGATAGATAGATAGACAAGAAAAGATAAGGTAAGGTAAGATAAGATAAGATAGACAGGCAGACCGACTTGATATACTAGGGTCAGATGATTTGCTGGGATCAAAGCTGAGGGACAAGTCATTTGCAGGAAAATGTTGGTTTTCCGGTATCTCAAGGGTCACCGTTTTGTTTTGATGCATTGGTTTTAAAACACATGACACGGGCATTTGGGACCTTAGCCCTAACCTTCTCATATTCGAACCAAATTATGAGAGATATATAAATACATATACTAGAGGCTAGTGACATGTGGAGTCAGAAAACCTGTCTCGATATATATATCCCAACTACACACCCAAAAACATGTTGTGACCAAAGCTTGTTCAACATGTTGCTGTTGCAGTTCCCCCTTTATGCTGCCCCCGGTGTGTTCCCCGCTGGTTGGATGGTGTGTTAGCTTGGGGCAGCCCAACCCACAAAATGCCCAAAACAAGTCCAAAACTACCCGTTACCTGTGGGGAGCAACACCACAAATGGGCACTAACATATCTTCTTTTGATTTCTTTAGGCTGTAGTGCTAACCTCCTAAGCTGGAATGCCGCCAGCCATTGTTGGCTTTGCCGTTTTTGTTTGCCATGTAGGTCCCATGTCATGCGGTGTGACCACGGTTTTTGGTCCGGTTTTACAATACACATGCCCGAAACTAATGTGAACCGAGGGACAAAAACAAAGGAAACGGTTTCTCAAATTTCTTTCTTAGGTAGTGGTGTGCTTTGGATATGTTTTAAGTGTGCTTTGGATATGCTATGGATGGGTGTGTTCCGATCAAGAAACGCATATGGCAAACAAACTATGTATAGATATGTTCGTATAACTGTACTATTTTATTTGCACATATATGTCCATGATTGTTCATGTGGATTATTTTTTCCCTGCCGCCGGCTTCCTTATCAATTGTCATTGGCAGCAATCGTCTATTGATGTCTATTGGTTCTATATGCATATTCAATTTTTTTCATGTCATAACCAAATCTCCTGGGGAGGAACGCAACGGGAGGGGCCTGTGTGTCCAAGTCAGAGCCTGCCAGCTGCTGGGGAAGCACAATGGGACGGAGAATGCAGTGAGGAAACGAGAAATGGTGTTGTGGATGTGTTTTGGATGTGCTTTGGATGAATTTTGGGATACTGTTCCCCACGTAAAATGGCAGTTTTGCAGTGATTTATTGCATTTCGTGGGGAAAACACCAAGAAGTGGGGTCGCGCCACATGACATGGGACCTAGACCGCACAACAAACCTGGCAAGACAGCACCCAACACAGATATAACAACAAGTGAATGGAAAACATAATAAGGACATACATGTAATCTTTTGCAAGATTTACACAGCATACAACCACCATTTCTTTTTTCCTCGTGGTGTTCCCTCGTTGTGCTACGCCCGTTGTGTTCCCCGTGTGGTGGCCGAGCGCTTTTCTTGAAGTCTCTTGGGGCGGTGGCGCCTGTGTTCTTCTGCCCTGATTGTGGAACATGTCCTGAAGAGCTGCAGAGCTTCTCCTATGCCTTTTCTGTTCGCCGTTGTGTGTCCCACCAGAGTGTTGGGCTCGTGGAAATGAGACATGGGGGGGTTATGCCCTGCATATCCCCGTCTATTTTTATTTGGATATATTGTCTTCGACATATTTGCTCTTATGCTGGTGCTTTTGCTATGTTCTGATGTTCCTGGTTTTTTGTGCTCCCCGTTCTGTTCTCCCGTTGCTACCCGCAGATGTCTCCCACAACAGAGAAATGGACAATGGTGGAAAGGTCCCAAGTCATCTGTGGTCACGGGGTGCCTTGGGACAGAAGCTGAATGGGATTTGGTAACGGGGCAGTGTGGTGCAGGACTTGGTGTGCAGCACAGTTCCGGGGAAAGGTCCCCAGTCATCTGTGGGCGTGCGTGCAGGACTTGGTGTGTAGCACAGTTTCGGTGAATTTTCCGGCAAAGGACGCTTAGGCACAATACCTTCAATGGGATTGGTTATTAACAGGGCGCTGTGGTGCCGTACTTGGTTTGGTGTAACAGTACCTTCAGCAACGTTGTGCAGGAGTTGGATGCGTGGGAAAGGGACGCTTGGGGACAGTATCTTCCGCAAAATTGGTCAAAGTACGTGATGCTGTGTGAAAGTCCCATGTCATGTCGGGGAACTGGACTAAAAAAAATAAACAGGGTTCGGCGGTAACCCGGTAACCCCAAACCACAGAAATTTGGATATGTCATGTGCTGTCTAGAGTTTGGGCATGATTTCCTTCCCAAATCATCTTTTTTTGCTAAGGCACAGAGACCCCAAAAAAATATTGTGTCAATTGTACCATATTGTACCTAGTACAGATTAGATCCATTAGATCGATTAGATAGATAGATTAGATAGATAGATTAGATAGATAGATAGATAGATAGATAGATAGATAGATAGGTAGGTATGTAGGTAGGTAGGTAGGTAGGTAGGTAGTAGGTAGGTAGATAGGTAGGTAGGTAGGTAGGTAGTAGGTAGGTAGGTAAGTAGATAGGTAGACAAGATGAGTTAAGATAAGATAAGATAAGACAAGCTAAGGTAAGATTAGATAGATAGATAGATAGATTGATTGATTGATTGATTGACTGATATATAGATAGATAGACAAGATAAGATAAGATAAGATAAGCTAAGGTAAGGTAACATCAGATAGATAGATAGATAGATAGATCGATAGATAGATAGACAGATAAATAGATAGACAGAAAGATGGATCGATCGATCGATCGATAGACAGATAGATATAGAGAGAGAGAGAGAGACAGATAGAGAGAGAGAGAGAGAGAGAGAGAGAGAGAGAGGGGGGGGGGAGCCAGAGCCGGAGCCTCAACCACTTTTTGGTCCATCAGTGAGTTCGCTCTGCCATCCAGGCATCACAGCAACCAAACTCTCCTATAGGTTCCCATCTTTGAAACTTCCGACACCGCCTTGTGCGGTACTACTACTGGTATATAGAACGATGTTAGATGTATGAGGGGCTCAGACGTGCTCAGACCAACTCTGGTTTGCAAGATCGTGTGCCCAAGCTGGTTGGTATTTGCCTTTTTTTGCAACAGCCACTGTGACTTGTTCAAAGCAGCCCTGTTGTATTGATCTTTTGCTCCGATCTTTGTGTTCTATCCTGGCCAGGATGGAATCAGATACTATCAGAAGGGGCTAGACTATAAACTTCATCAGAGGTTAGGAGCAGACAACCCCTTTGAGCACATATGGACGCTGAAGGGGATATGTTCCGACGTCTCCATCGAAGACTGGGATGGTGATGGGGACTTGGACGTTCTTCAATCTAGTCTCAGCAGTCCAATGCAATACTTTGAGAATTCCCACGGCCAGCTTGTTCTTCTAGAGGGACCGAATAGATCCGAATACAGTAGCCCATTCCATGAAATTGCAAATCAAACAGTCACGCATCGACCTATCATGGCAGATTGGAATGGAGATGGAAACATGGACGTACTGTTGCTGGGAAAGGTCTTTGACAGGAGCAGTGGTTCAGAGCAGATCTTTCACCAACAGGCCCACTGCACTTCCTACTTGTTTGAGCAACACAAGACTGGTGGAAAGTCAATGTTGGTGTTCAAAGACGAACCGTTTTTCCAGAACGAGGGGTGCATCTCATTTGATGGAGCTGGTGCATCCTTTGTGGATGTGGACGGGGATGGCGATTTGGATGCAATCTTTGGGTCGTACGAGGGGCCATTGCGTGTCTACAACCGCACTTCTGCAGGCCTGGTCAAGCCGGAATTCCTGTCGAATTCAGTTCCGCTGGACAGGATTCAGCTCGAGTCAGAGAGCCCAGGAAGACATCTTCATTTCCTGCACCCAGTCCTTGCAGACTGGGACTGGGATGGTGACCTTGATCTCGCTTTGCTTCATCCGCATGATCCTGACAAGAATCGTTACTTTGTTCACCTCCCAGACAACACGGTCACAGAGCTGAACGGGCCGCCAAACAACTCTTGCCCGATCAATTGGGGCCTGCATTTCAGCGTGGTTGATTTTGATGGAGACGGGAAGAAGGACCTTTTGGGTTTCGGCAACCTCGTTGTTGTTTGTCTTCAGACTTCTTCGGGCTTTGTAGTGATAGAGCCTGAGGAGATCCCTTTCAACTATTTTCCGAACTGCCACCAATGCTTGTCAAATGAATCCTTCTACTGGATGGGGGGCCTTTTGGGGTTTCCATCCTTTTTGGACTGGGATGGCGATGGGGACATTGACGTGCTCAGATTGAATCTGGCAGAGAAGGCCTTCGGATCTTGTTTGCATGTGAAACAGAAACACAAACACATGGCTATCCATCTCTTGAACACACATCTGATTCTGTAATTCATTTTTTTCGTTGGTATGTGCCAACTATAGATTTGTGACATCCGATGCGCAAAGTCCAACACATGTTTTGCTCCTTCCCCACCTGCCAGGCGAGGGTCTCTAGATTTCAATTCCCATGCACCTACCAGGCGAGGGTCTCTCTAGATTTTAACACAGGTGCAACTCCTCCGTCTCCTCCCCCTCCTTCTCCTCTTCCTCTTCCTCTTCTGCCTCCTCATCTTCCGCCTCCTTCTCATTTTGCCACTCCTCCGCGACTCCTGGATCTCACAACAAGGGTCAGCTCAAGTGGAGCAATCTTGCTCCAGAAGCTCATGGCGAGCTTCAACAGCATTCTGGCACACACGGAGCCGACACATTCGGAAGCTCAACCCAGATCTGGGCACGCACGGACCCGGACCCTATTGCGAGCACAGGGCACGCACAAACATTATCGCAAGCTCCAGATCAGGCTGGACACACGCGGGCCAGAACACATGCCAGAAAGAATTTCGGAATACCTGCCAGAAAGAATGCCAGATAGAATGTCAGAATAGATCCAGACAGGATGGCGGAGAAATCTCAGAATAGATGTCGAATAGAATTCAGAATAGATGCCAAATAGAATCCCAAATGCAATGTCCGAGTAAATGCCGGATAGGGTTAAAGAATGTGAGAATAGATGCCAGAAAGAATGCCCCACAGAATGTCAGAACAGATGCCAGATAGAATGCCCGAATAGGTGCCAGATAGAATGCCGATAGAGTGTCAAAGTTAGCGCCAGGTAGAATGCCAGAAAGAATGTCAGAAAATACGTCAGGTGAATGCCAGAAAGAATGTCAGATAAAATTAGTTTCAGAATATATGTCAAGTAGAATCCTATAAATTCAGGTAGAATCCGATAATTTTGTTCAGGTAGAATTTCAGAATCTATACCAGAAAGAAAGTCAAATAGAATGTTAACCTCAACCTCTCATTGGCACACAAAACTGTATATACCATTGTTTTTCCGCCCGGTTTCAAGAAAATGTGCTCGCTCAGGGGTCTGAAAAAAGTGCCCGGCATCCCGTGGGTCCCCATAGAAATCAACCTGATTCTTTCTCCATAGGCTGGATAGGACACATTTTTCACGCGCTAATGCATGTGCAGCATGCTAAAAACCACCTCCAACAGCCACACCTGACAACATGGGTTGCATCGCAGCACATGTAAACAACCAAGTTTTTTACAGGGTAAAGGTATCCACTCCAGCAGCCCATATGATTTCACACTTCACACCCAAAGAAACCTCAAGCACACAACCTTCAGCTATAGCGCAGCTTTTACGTAACACCACATCAACAGTCAGGCGTTGAGTTCTCCCATCCGAAGAATCGTCAGACAGGGTGCTCAAAATGCAACACTACAAGCATTCATCACAGCAACAACACAAAGCACACACACAAAAAGAACACGAGCACGTCAAAAAGTCAAGAAACTAACTTGTGCAACTGGAGCACAAGTATGACGGGAATGAAACCAAAGCATGCGCTCAAGGGTGCGATGGATGAACTGCCAAGGAACAGACGGAGACAACATGCCCCCCCCAAGCTGAAGACCCCATGGCGGCACCCTCTCTTTGGACCATGTGCAAGAAGGGTTTTCAAAAACACGTGACCTGATGATCAAAAACAAGAAGATCAAATGGTACACTTCTTTTCCGCGCCCGTTTGTCGCGTTCTTGCGCCCATTTTGCGAGTTTTCCACGCCCGTTTCATGCAAAACCCTTGAGTCATATTAGGCAGAAAATGTGAACATCACGCATGTCAAACCCAAATCTCACTGCAAGGCAATATTTTCATCCATGTTCATCAAGCAAACAAACGTCAGCCTGACTGTGTCTCCCAAGGTTCATGGTTAAACTCGGTCCTGCAGCCATGCCAAAAAGCCGACCAACTTCGCCATGAGGTGTTTCCACAGATAGTAGTCCCAGGCATGAAGCACTTGTGCTTCGTGCCATGGGTCAATCATGGGCAGGGCTTCAAACAGTCAGTTTGCGGAAAAGGAATCAGATGTAGTAAGCCGTTGAAAGCCAAGTCATGCATACAGTCGTTCATGCGTGCATGCCGGAACGTCTTCAACGTCGTGCGCAGCAACCTTGCTCGCTTGTTGAGGCAAAGTTTTCATATTATAGCGAGAACATTTGACTATCGACACAAATTTCTAGCTGCATGTCAGTCACATCATATGTGCCCAGGTCATCTTTCGACAAACACGTTGTGAAAGTAATTAGACTTCAGACCCAGCCACATGCTTGCACATCAGGGACGCTTTGCGCGTATCTGTTTGAGCACAAGTTAGGAATGAGCTGCCAAGTACTGAGAACTGCACAAAATTTTATTGTAACTACCTGCACAAATGTGTCCATGCAGTTACCATTAAAACATGTTCGAACATGGGGTAGTTTTGAAAATCTGACCGTTTATCAAAAAAGTGTAACAAACACCCCAAAGGTTCATATTTATTTGTACCACTGGGCGGTGCAGGAAAGTCAGTGAATTAATGCCACATTAGAATGCCAGAAAGAGTGTCACATAGATTGGCAAAGTTTTGTCAAATGGAATGCCAGGAAGAAAAATCAGAATATACATATATATACAAATATGCCGTTCGCACTTGCAAATGAAATGTCGGAAACTATGTCAGAGTCAGAGTAATTTGTTGGGGAGATCACGCGAAGTAAATTAATGAAAAGAGTGACTCCTTCCTTCTTCCTTCTTCCTCCTTCCGCCGGCTCATTGTCGCTGTTGGCACGGCACCAGGGCGCCGGAACTCACAGCAAGCTCGCTCCAGAAGCTCAGGACGAGTTGCGTTCATTAATGCCAAAAAGCGTGTGAGAATAGATGCCATGCAGAAAGAATGTCTCACGGAATGCCGGAATAGATGCCAGAATAGATGCCAGAAAGAATGTCTCATGGAATGATAGAATGTCAGAATAGATGCCGGACATAGTCCCAGAATAGACGACAGATAGAAAGCCGAAAGACATGTCAGATAGAATGTCAGGGTAAATGCCAGAATCCGAGAAAATATGTCACATAGAATTCGAATAGAACTTGGAGCCACAAACAGGGGCCAGTCAAAATTCATGTTATTTCATTTGTTTCCTTTCATTTCTTTTTTGATTTCATTTGACATTTCGTTTGAAACTGCGTTTTTTTTCCAATTTATTTTCCTTTACAAATTGGTTTCCATGCTGGTACTTGTTTTTACTAGTCTTGTTTTTTCTTTCATTTCTCTTTTTTCATTTTAAAAACATTTGTGGCATTTCTTATTTATGTTTACTCATGTTTAAAGCACCTTTTTTCATTTTACACAAGGGTCTTCATTTTTGCTTTCATTTTGTTTTTCTTTGCTTTGCGTTTTTGTTGTCATGTTTTTCATGTTTGTTTCCATGTTTGCATTTGTTCATCTTAGAGTTTCCAATTCCTCCTGAATGCTTTGTTTGGGGATTTCTTCACGCCATTTCGCTTTTTTGTTTTTTCATGTTGTGCATTCATCCAGCGTTACGAAGGATTGCTTTTTCCATGTCATTATTGATTTTTTTGTCAGGTCACTTTGAAACACGGTTGTTGACTCTGACATGTTTTCCACAAAAAAAGGCAACACATATTTTTATAGATTCAACAAGTAAAAGTATTAGGCCATGGAGCAAAGATGGTGAACCGCACAATGTTTGCGAGTATCATGAATCTTTGGATTCGGAATGAAATGGAAAACATTCCTCTATAAAAAACGGAGACAGTTTAAAAATGCTGGAACGCAAAATTCACGACATATACCTCAACCCGCGGCTTCCAGAATTGGATTGAAAAGCCCACGGTATAGAATTATACAAGCATTGTAACGGCAAGAAATCATCGGAAACAAATCCCCACACGATAAAACCAATGATGATACAAGTCAAAGGGGAAAACATATTGAAAAACAAATTTGGAAAAACCTCAGGTTTTTTTTTTGATTTCCCCAAGTGAGGCCCAAGTGAGGTAGGGAAACCTCGCAATAGGGTCACCAGGTCCTGGCTGCGGCCACCTCACGTCCGGGCCCCTGGATCCTCCGATTCTTGGGATGAGTTTTTGGACCCATCCTTCGCTCAGTATGCAAAATGGCACCAACATATCCTGGAATCCCAGCAATATCTATATGCAGTGGTGTTTTTAATGCCACCAGCAAGACAGTATTTCAATTTCTTCAGAATACAGCGTCAACAGTACAGCATTGACACCAGCAAGGACAACAAAACAAACAATGGCAACATATATCACAACAACGGCTGCAGCAGCAACCATCAAGAACAGCAGTACCACCCTCTGCCACCAACAACACCAGCAGCCAAAACAACAGTAGACACCAACCAGTCCCAGAATCAGAAACCCAGACGAAACACACACCACATTGCCAACAAGCAAGCAAGCAGCAACAGAGCACAAGAATGCGTTGAAATTCAATCTGTAAAACTAACTATGTAACTATGAATAATGTGAAAAACCAAACAAACCATGATCATGATCACTGCCAACAGTGAGAAAACAGGTGAGAACAACTAGGGAGAAAATTTCAAAACAATGAAGCAGCAAACAAATGAAAATAATGCAGCAAAACACCGGAGAAATTCTACAAAATAAAAAATAAAAAACAACATGAAATATGAAACCGAAAAACGAAAAATGAAAAACAAATCTCCCAAATGCAAACCCAATTTCAAAGATTAAAAAAGAAAGTCAAAAAACGAAACCCAAAAAACAATTCAATTTTCCAGGCTCCATTTTTTCACATTTTTGCCAAGATAGGGAGAGAATGTCAAAATAGATATGCCATATATACAGCCAGATGATATGTCAGGTAGCTGAATATTTCCTTGGGTTGGGGGTCACTCGCAGGAAAACATTTTTTGAGCAGGTGCTAAAGCGCCCAGGCGCGCCCTGAAATTTTGTTTCAAAGTGTTGTTTGAGCGCCATTGCAGGTCTATTTGTATGAGCAGCTGTCCAATGGCACAGTTTTCGCCCATCCTCTTCCCCTTCCCTCAGCGCGCGATTTTTCAGCTGCAGATTTTGATGGAGACGGTGATGTTGACATTATGATTATCCCACGATGGTGTGTGCCAGCGACCGCATGGGGACCTCCTCGCTCCAGCCAATGAACTTTTTGCTTCTTTGGGGGACTGGGATGGAGATGGTGAGAAAGACCTAGTTTTGATAGATGATTTCAAAGTGACCTTGTGGGCAAATCGACCGTTAGAAAGTTTTGTCGAAGTGACCGAAAAGGACAGTCCATTCGGAAAGCTTCGTTTCCCCAAAGCGCTAGAGGTGAGCATTGTGGATGTGAATGATGACGAGAGGTTGGACGTAGTCATGCCGCCGCAGTCCCCACGCTTGGCATGGTGGACGGGGTATGAAACATACGCTTTTTTCATGTGTGGAGCCAATGGATTGCTGGTAGAACAGCTTGGTGAAGCGAATCCGTTTGACAAGGTTGCCTACAACAAAACAAACAATCCATCTTGGAGATCTGTAAAAAACCTAGTTGTGGATCTCGATGGTGATGGAGATTTGGACATAGTCCATGGAGAGCTGCAGTACACACGAAATGATGGCGGCCATTTCACCTATTTGAATCGCTCTGACCCTGATCACCCGTTTCGGGGGGTCCAAGACGGAGAAGCAGCATGCTGGACATTTGTGGATTGGGATAGGGATGGGGACCTTGATTTGGTGCAAGCCTATCATCCTGGAGGGAATACTGTGCATGAAGTCGCTGTGCACTCACAATGGGCATCCACAATCATTTTAGACATGTTGCACAATGGGACCAGCCGCGCCGAGCGTTTGGCGTGGTTTCAGAAGAACGCATATCGCCACATGCGCTTGTATCTCAATGCTGGCACGAGTTTCCAAGAAGTCACAGGGTCGGCAAACCCTTTCCACGATATATACTTGCAATTGACTGAGAAATCGGCATGCCCTACCTTTGTGGACCTTGACAAAGATGGTGTCTTGGAATTGGTCTTCGGAACCACAGATGGCAACGTGTCGCTATTCAGCCATCCTTCGTTTTTCTTTTGGGTTTTGCGGCTGCTCTTATCAGTGTCTTGGGGATTCTTATGTTCAATGCTATTGGGCAAAAAGATAGACAGCACAAGGAAAGCTGCAGTACTTTAAGCAGCAAAATGGTACCTTTCAGCGCGTTGAGGAGACGCCTTTTGCTGACTTGTACATTAGGGGCACCATTGGTTCCTTTGGTATCTTCCCTCGATTCGTGGATTGGGATGGTGATGATAACATGGACTTGGTGATCACTGGAACTGACAGGGTGCAATTCTTCCAGCGTGGAGTTTGCAAGCCTTCCATCTCGTATTGCAAATCTGGGGTCTGTAATCAGCGGACTTCGACATGCAAATGTAATGCTGGCGCAGAAGGACAAGACTGCAGCCTTTGTGGCAATTTTTATGTCCGTGAGATGGACACATGTAGGCCGTGTCCTGGCCACAATGAATTAGCAGGTACTTGCAGCCGGCGAGGCGAGGGAGAGTTGAGGAAACAACTTTTTGTGACTAGTGATGATTTGCAGTACTGTTGCGTCTCGTAACGATGGACCAGTATACCGTAATAACTAATGTCGGCATGTAACAAAATGGTAAAACAAGATTGACGATCATAGAATTATAGATATGTAAGACAACTTTAAGCAATTGTTCAAACAAGAATGTTAGACACACATCAGTGGAATGGAGCTGAATCATGGCAAGATACCTTAAAGCAATCTAGTCAACTCTAACTGGTTGCCCTCACTAGTGGCATTTTTTCCAAGCTGATTCTTTCAGGGGCATTTCCTGAGACCATAAATAAATGAATCCCACAAGGCTCACTCCTGCTGTTTGTATCTTATTCTGCACCGCTCCCGGAATGCTGGGGTTTGCAAAGAGATGCATGATCCATTGCTTTCCTTCACTTTATGTGTCACCGAAACAGTTTTTCAAAGAGGTGCTTATACCAGTGCAATTGTTGGGATGGTACCGATACTGGTAGTGTCAAGGGCTCCTTAAGAGAATTTTGTGTGAATCCCCAAAGCCACCACTCCCCAACTATTGTTGTTTGTATCTTACCTACCATCATTTCCACGGAACGCCAATTCCAAATTAAGAAGAACAGAAGCAGAAGAGGGACAGGAACAAGTTAAGTAAAGAAGGAAGAAAGAAAGGAAGCGAAGCATGAATGAAAGAAAAACAGATGTGATCCAACGTTTTGCAAACCAGTCTGCTCCTCGAGGATCCTCCCCCTCATCACCCCTGAGCCCAAAAACAAAGGAACATGAATTGAACACAGCATTATTCGCACTTTTTCCAGGCAGCGTTCCTTTGCAAGTTGGGTGCATACAGCCCCGCTTTGTGGTTTAAAGGGGTGCGCGCACTCTAGAATCAGTAGCCATAAGTAGCCAACATGGTATATAAATATGTATAAATAATAAATAAATCAATAAATATGCAATAGATATATATACCTGGACCCGCAAACGAGCAGAGAAGAAAGGTTGTTTTGGTCAATGACCCTGTTTTTTGCCAATTGACCTATTTTAGGGTCAGATCGGGCAATTCAACCCAAATGACCCAAAATGGCTGAAATCAATTTTTCTGTGTGTTTCTGTGGTTTCCCATCCCATTGCCATAACTTCAATTTCATCCACCATAGCTACACTTGTGGCACTGATTGACCCCTGACGTGTTTGAATCCATGGGGCCTGCAGTTTCAGGCCTGAGCCCCTGCTCTGCCTTCTCTTTCATTCTTGTCAGGGTTGGTGCATGGATTGGATGCCAATTGGCATCAATTTCAATGCTATATGAAGCTAGTTGTTCAGATTCCGGCCCGCAAAGCTGCACCATCCGAGACAGGTGTGTGGTTGTGTGTGTGTGACTTCACGCATACAACTATTTAATTGGCCCTGTTCACACCGCCTGAGGCAGAAATGTAAAAACTTGTAAAACACGTATGATTCACACGTATTCACGCCGCATGTTTGGTGATGATTTGGGACCACAACTCCCAGTAAGACAGCGAATGGTCAATTTTCGTTTTTTTGACCAAAACTACCCCGCAAAACGGGCGCAAAGACCCGCAAGCAGCACGCAAATACCCGCAAACAGACGTAAATCAGGATTTCTGCCCTGATGTGTTTTGACAAAATGTATTTTATCGCAGCAAAGCTGGGTCAAAACGGCAAATTCTTTTGATTTAGCAGAGTGGGTCAGCCACTCGCAGACTGATTGCTGACCACATAGCCACATAGCTGTAGCCGTTCCTGGGATGCTTTTCAACACACTTAGTGGATTAGATTCTTCTTCATGAGGCCCTGTTCTACGCTTGAGCAGATGGTATAGAAGTGCTTTTCAGTTGTGGGTATCTGAATATTAATTTCTTTGGCATGGCCCAGTGACTGAGGCTGGGGGTGTTGGCAAGGCGAAGATCACATCGGAAGATGTTCACGGTTGTCACGTTCATGTCACCCCCTGCTTTATATAACAATTCAGAAATGTTTGTACCTCTACCGGTAGGAATTTGCTGAAGGTTGGGTGATTTGATGTGATGCGGCAAGAGACTCCACTAGTGGAAATAAGAACGGGAAGAAAAAGTGGAGATCAGGCAGAAATGGCCCAAATCGGACAGAACTACCATTATTTTCTGAAACGGGCAGAAAACCAAAACGACCAAAAATTAATGGCTGTTTGCTGATACAGGTATGTTGATTCAGTATAATGACAATTTCTTGTGATAGATTGTGTGCGTACTGCTTGGTACAAGTATTTGTTAGTTCGGCCAGGTGTTTGTGAAGATGATGCGGATGCAAGAAACAAGCACCTTGCGAAGAATCTGACCGGCTTCGAAGTGACTTCTGCCAGAGGAACTGGCCAATGCACTTGCTTGAAGCCTTTTTCTGGGCATGGCTGCCGAGAGGGGCAGTGTCCTGCGGGAGAGCGTTTGGACAGACATGCGAAAGTGGAAACGTCCACCGAGAAGTATGTTCAGTGGGAAGTTTGTGTGCCTTGCGAATCTGGCAAATTCAAGAATTTCTCGCCGTTGCTCCTTACAAGGAAAACGGGTCTACGCCATTTCCCACCGAACCTCACCATATGCGTTCCTTGTGGTTCAGGCACTGTCTCATCTCGAGACCACCCGGAGACATGTACACCTTGTCCTGAAGGCTCTGTCCCAAACAATCAGAAGAATGGCTGTGAGGAGTGCACGGGTCAGACCTATGCATTTGAAGGAGATGAATTCTGCAGGACGTGTTTCTTTCCAGCTTTGGTTTTGATGGGCGATGAGAATTTGTGTACACCAGTCTATACGGTTCTCTTTCTGTTTGCATCTATCCTCTTTGCAGTCTGTGTCCTAGCAATCTTCGGAAGGTTGCGCCTTGGGTGTCTCAAAAGGCGACTCAAGAAACTAGTGGCTGAAAGGAATTGGAAGGATTTGCATACCACAGAGGCCAGGCCACTGGAATATGGCCTTTGGCAGCTTAGAGCCTGCAAGCTGCTTGCGCTTCGTAAGGCTGAGGTGAAATCTCGATCTTTGCAGCTTGGTGTGTCTCTTGATTACGTCTTCACGAAGCTGGAGGAAATTTACAATGAGAAGGCACAGCAAGCTGAGTGGCGAGTGGATGCATGGGGCCCAACGACACGGAGCGGTTTCTTCGTGAGGGTCCGAAACAGAGGAGATGAAGTTGATCCTGACTCTTCTTGGCCTACGCTGCCTTTTTGTGACCACCCAGAAAACCCAAATTTTCACCAGGTAGCAGCGGTGTTGGCTTACGGGCCACGGGCTTTAGGCAAGGGCCTGTGCTGCCCACGTGATGGGTTGGCAGATTGCAGCCTTGTGGACGCATTGGAAACAGAATGCGATAGCGCAAAGGCGACTTGGTTCCTTTCCTGGGTCTGGAATTACAATATCACTACTGTAGTGGAGGCCTGGGGTTTCCGGCGGAATCTTTTTCTGTGTTTAACACCTGGACCTTGACCTTTGGGCTTCGGGAAATTCACGGAAATTCGTTTCGGCGTTCGGTTCCACAGTGCGAAACTCGAAGAGGAATTTACTCTATAAGCTACTTTCTTTTTTCGGTCCTACTAGTAGCAGCATGGTTTTCAAGATTAGTCAACTTTTTTGTTGCAGGGTCACGATTTGTTCTCGCATTCTCATGTTTGTGATCTTGAGTACAGTCTTGCCAACTTGCTGTTGAAATATCGCTTAAGCCTTGCGCATCTTAACGGCTTCTTTGTTGGTCAAACTCCCTGGTTCTGTTCCCTGCCCCAAGGCTCCAAGTGCTGTTTCTCAATCAAACAGCCCAAGACATGAACCATTCCCAGGGTTTATTTTCGATGTTTGTCGCCAATGTGTTGGTCAGCGAACAAACTTCAATAACCGCTGACTCTTGAAGCAACAGATCCAGACACTGCCAGAATACCAGCACGTATCATTTTGTCAGTTTTGAAATCTATAGGAACCCGAATTTAAAACACTGTGGACTCTTGGTCTTTGCATTCTTTTGCCATGTTGGTCGGTTTGTTCTCGTTCAGGCTTTAGCACGGTGGTGGCAAAGACACCGTAGGGTCTTAGGCGCAGCAGATGACGCAAAGGGCATCTACATCTGGTGGTGTTTATTCGTTAACAATCAGTTCCGGCTTTTGGAGAGTGGACAGACACAAGACACCAGCGACTTCGTCCATGTCTTTGGCCAACAAGTGGAAGGTATTGGAAAGATGCTTATGTGCATGGACAAGATGAGAGGAAGTCAATACACTTCGCGCATTTGGTGTATCTTCGAGGTCTTTGTAGCGTGTCAGAGGCCAGGCTGTTGCCAAGGGTATTTTGTTTTCATGGATCTTAAGAGTCTTTGACTTGTTTGCCTTTCTTTTTCAGTTTTAAAGCAAAAAATTGGAACCCTCCCTGGCAGAAACATGCCAGAACTGACCAGTGGTGAGTGACATTTAGCCATCAGAATCCTAGTAGGCATTTCATAGGCATCTAACATGCACTATTAGGCACTCATTATTTCACAAGCCAAATATGTGCAAACAGTGCCCAGGAGTGCTCCAACAGTGTCCACAAAGCACCCATGAGAACCTATCAGGCATCCATGGCTCAAATTTGAAGCTTCCGAGAGATGGCGAACCAGTGGAAATGTAAATTTGTTGCCTGTGCCAAACTAGTCTCATGAAAGGAATGCAACACCCATGATGTAGGACCATACCTGCGTTAAAAGCATGAATTTTTCCAAAAATTACAACGTGGAAACGCCCCAAATTTGAAAGCTTCGGTCGTGACACATGCATATAGATAACTCTCTGCTCCGGGGGTTGGGTTGTTTTACATGGAAATTTACAGGCAAAATGGAGGTCAGCCCACATCGCAGCGTAAAACTTCCCAATTTTGGTGGGCCTTATTCCCCACCTGCCAGGTGAGGGTTACTAGATTTTATCACAGCTGATGGGGGGTGGACCTCCTCCTCCTCCTCGTCCTCCTCGTCCTCCTCCTCGTTCTCCTCGTGCTTCCTCGTCGCCAGCTGCAGATCGCAGTAGGCACTGCCGGACTCCATCTGCCGGCTTCAGATCCCAGTGGGCACTGCCGGACCTCAACTGCGAGCTGCCGATCGCAGTGGGCAACGCCGGACCTCAACCGCGAGCTCCAAATCTCAGTGGGCAACGCCGGACCTCAACCGCGAGTTCCAGATCCCAGTGGGCAACGCCGGACTTCAATTGCGTCCAGATCCCAGTGGGCAACGCCGGACCTCAACCGCGAGCTCCCGAGTCCAGTGGGCAACGCCGGACCTCAACCGCGAGCTCCCGATCGCAGTGGGCAACGCCGGACCTCAACCTCGAGCTCCAGATCGCAGTGGGCAACGCCGGACCTCAACCGCCAGATAGAATGTCAGATAGAATGTCAGATAGAATGCCAGATAGAATGCCAGATAGAATGTCAGAATACATGCCAGAAAGAATGCCAGATAGAATGCCAGAAAAAATGCCAGATAGAATGTCAGAATACATGCCAGAAAGAATGCCAGATAGAATGCCAGATAGAGTGACAGAAAGAATACCAGATAGAGGGCCAGAAAGAATGCCAGATAGAATGCCGAAAGAATAGCAGATAGAATGCCAGATAGAATGTCAGAATACATGCCAGAAAGAATGCCAGATAGAATGCCANGGAATGCCGGATAGAATGTCAGAATACATGATAGAAAGAATGCCAGATAGAATGCCAGAAAGAATGCCAGAAAGAATGTCAGATAGAATGCCAGAAAGAATGCCAGAAAGAATGTCAGATAGAATGTCAGAACATATGTCAG
>BGPT01001211.1:10094-122087 GCA_003297045.1 Symbiodinium sp. clade C Y103 | reverse complement strand
GTCCTCTCCTCCTCTTCCCTGCCAGAAAATTTTGCCAGAAAGAATGGCAAAATCTGTATCACACTCATGGTGGGGATCACTCGAAGAAAGTAATTTTTCCCATGAAAACCTCCATTTATAGGGGATATTCTATTGCCACGTTTGATTACCAGAGGGTAAGTGTCGCTACATCCTTGGTTTTGCCAACCCCCAACACCCCGAAGACAACATCACGACATCCCAGTCCACCCAGTCGTCGAAACGCCTCATCTGGACGGCATTGTGAGGGTCCCCACCTGAGGGTGCAGAGGATATGGATGAGGTGACAATGGGCCAAGAGACCCATCTGTAGCGTGTCATAATGTGGGCAAGTAATCATTCATTAACAAAGTATGGTTAAGTGATCTTGATATATACAATATAACAACAATGTTCAGTCTGAATCATGTCTTAAACAAACATATAAATTCTACAAAAGAAAACTGACATCCGATTTTGCTGGTGGATCTGTTCAAACCACAGTCACTAATATGCATGTTGATAGATTGGTTTTGGCCAAAGGAGTCTCACCCACCAGCCGTTTCCCAAACGCTGGTAGCTACAATAGCCAATTCTATAATGTTGTCATTCACCTACCAAGTCACAACAAATGAAACACTATTGAATGTTGACTGACTGAAATTGGTTTAGATTCTAGTTTTGCTGGAGGAAGTCAGCACACATGCACCCATGAAAATGTCCTCTCTTCATGTTCTGCATGTGATTGAATTCAAGATTTGTCATTTGTCGGTGTTTGTTTCGTTGTTGTGGATTGTTAGATCTTCAATTGTTGCTGGTGATTGGCACCATGTGCTATAAACAAACAGGTGGGGATCAACGTTACAGGATGAACTTGGATGTATTGAACTAGGAAAAGAACCCGCCCATTTCTTCTCCAGTTGCCCTAATTCTTGTTGAAACCCCATGTTTATGGTGTGTATACCCCTTGGTCGAATCCCCATGATACTTTCATGATGTCCATGTTGGATCCCCATACCGGTTCTGGGGCCCTGTTGGCGGTGTGGATCAAAATCTTTGACCACGACGAGTGGAGAAGCTGTGGCACCCCCACAAGATGCAAAGAAATCAAATCCGTTTCAAAGGAATATTCGGAATAGCAACGACCGATTTTAAAACTTCCATTACTGCATCTTTGTTTGGGGGGTTGCTACAGTTGCTACTAGAATAAATACTGTGTGACTTTAAAGCTCACCCTTTCTGTAGACATGGTGAAAACTGGAAAAAACAATATGCAGTACCAACAGGACATACAGTAGCAAATGGGCTAACAATAACCCTATGCGATCCCATGGAATACTAGTTGGTTGAAAACGGTTTCCTTACTATGGTTTGTCATAATCCCACATAAATTATATAGCTAGAATAAGTCCAAGCGGATAGAATAATCGTTAGTATAGGTGGGTATATAAGTATATTTCTGGATATGAAATTTATCAAAGGCTGGCTATTCAATAGATCATTGCTAGTGCATAAGGTGGTATAAGTCTATTAGGTATACAATGGTATATATAAATTAGATTCAGTATGTTAGGTAATATAAGTCCCAACAAATCCCCCGATCCACCGAGTATTATTTTTTAATGGCTCCAGTTCGCCACACCAAGGCACCGATCGGCTCCAGTTCCACAACGGCCACGGCGGGCGACGGCTCCGCCATGGGCGGCGGCTTCGGCGGCGGCGCACAGCAAGTGCAGCCGCGGTGAAAAAACATGCAACGGTGGGGGATCCCACTGTGATGTTCTGAGGCTTTTTTGGAAACATCTGATGTTGGTTGGGGAGTAAGATGAAGATCAATGGAAAAATGATGACACATATGGTGAGAAAAATTAGATGAGAATGGATGAGATATGTTTCGAATTCAGAGAGTCTCACATTTTTTAAGGGAGATCAAGAAGGTTGGTGGCATACTATGAGGCTTTCTGAAGGAAACTGTATGTGCATGAACTCTAGGTCGCCCAAGTGTGGGCGAATCTTCGCTGTCAAACTCGCTCAACTTTTGAGCCACGCAGCACAGTTTTCCCCGGCATACAATCCAGAACGGATTTGTGTGTTGTTGAGCTATCTTTGTTTTAGGTCTTGTGCAAAAAAAACACTGATGCATACTGATGCCATCGAGTTCTTCAGTATCAAACGATCCATTTTGTGCTGGCTACCCCCTCACTTCCAACACCAAATTTTAACTCATTTCCAACACCCCCTCACTCCCAACACCAAAACGTGCTTCACTTCCAACACCAAATGCAGGTTTCGGCATCGAGGGCGAGTTACTTTTCAGTACTTCCCATAGGTACTGTGGGTGGGGGTGGAGTGGGGTGGAGTGGTGGGGTCGGTGTAATAACGTCCCTGCACATTGCACACCGATTAGAGGTTCACGTGTTACTCACTCCCACTGATGATGATGATGATGATGATGATGATGATGATGATGATGATGATGATATCACAGTGGCACATGGCGTCGGGAGCGAGAACGTGTCCGGCGTTGCAAGCGAGTCAAGACTCGGCGTCGGGAGCGAGTGTCAGAGGGTCTGACCTTTTCTGCTCTGCCAATTGATGTTGATCCCCAACCGATGGCGTGCAAATCAGAAAGACTCTTATTACTAGTTCTTTGAAGTTTTTCTTCTATGCCCTGATTTGTCTCAAGGGAGCCCCAAAAACAGCATCTTGGGTCTGATAAATCTCCTATTGAAATCAACGCCATTCTGGGATTCTATTGATTCAATTTCCAGGTGTTGTTCAATTTTTTGGCTGATTCAGCTGATTCCCCATATTCTCAGGGGTTGGTAGTTCTGGGGATTATGAATGCTTTTGAAAATCACAACATCAGCCGTATCTGCTGGAGATTTTCCAGGAAAAATGGTTCAGTGGCCAGTTCAGATACCGCTGGATTGGAGGTACTGACCATTTTTTCCGAGGTCTATGTAAGGGCTAAATTTCAGGAAAGATACCCCTGACATATGGCTTCAAAAATGGCTCAGGCACCTCCAGTTTAGGTATCTGAAATGGCCATTGAACAGTTGATGCACCGAAAATGAATGGCTGGGAGGCGAGCTGAGCACCGAACAGAGGGCCGCGAGGTGCCTCGGACATGAATTTGGAGGGAGAAACTTTGCCTACAACCTGGAAGGTCACCAGGGGTGTATACCCCCAAAAATAGTAGAAGGGTTTACCCTCTAGCAAACTAACATAGCTATGGAAAGTCTCCATTCTTGAGAGGTAAATACAGGTAAATCATGGAACTAAACGGACCCCATTTTCCAGAGCTATGCTAGATTTCCAAAGGGTACCTTCCTTGGATTTTTGCCTCGTGGCTTCTTTATGAAAGCTCCTCCTCCCAATCATTTTTGTTTAAAAGCCTCCTACTCTCATCTGGTGAATGGTTTCACCCTCAGCAAAACACATCCAACACATCCAACTGACTGTGTCTCCATCATCGTTGTTGAACACATCCAACCATTTCTGTGTCCTAGACTCCGTTGAAGGGAAACGTTTGGAACATGTTCAAAAAATCCCATGGCAACGGCAAGGTATAAAATTAGGGGAACCTACCAGCCACAAGACTGACACTTCTTAGTAAGTATTGACAACCCGTTTGGAGGGTTGATGATTTTGACTGTGGTTCCTCGATTTCTTCACACCAAAACAACGCCAGTGACTAGCAGCTCAACCACCCAGTCATCCAACATTCGCACCTTCATAAGGTGCTGCCCACGCTGCACGAAAGCATTGAAACCTCGTCCGTGGGACAGTGGGACGGAAGCACATGGAGTGACATTGTCAAAAGCACTATACGTAGACACGTTCATGACTGTGTAGATGTATTCATATTATTCATAGATGCATACATGTACACACCGTTTAATCATGTTTAATCTATACACTTATACACCGTTTAATCATGTTTAATCTATACACCGTTACGTATACACTGAAATATATCTATACACTGTTGTATATACTGTAAAGAATATCTATATATATATTATATTGTATTGTATTAGTGTATTATTGTATTATTGTATTATTGTATTATATATACACACATATCCTGAACTTCGGTGGTGGAAATCCATATATTCTATATATATATATGTGCCATGGTCAAAGCACCTTCTATATTCGATGATGTGGTACGGTCATTGAACTGCCGCCGGTATAAATGGGATGACGTCTTCACATTTCTTTACAGTTTATTCAGGGTTTAAATAATTGCATATGATACTTGTATACATATCATATGTACACATAGTCCAAATAGATGTTCCTTTTTAATTTTGCACATCAGACCACTTGTTTGTTTCGAGTGTCTAGCCACATTTTCCGTGGCTGTACTGGCCTTCATAACTCATGAATCATCACATGCTCTATTCCTGTGACCTCGCGGCGACTTCCCTATAATTCAGGAGGATACTATGCTCTGTATTTTCTACATGATGATAACAATCGCAATAGATATGCGAGACGCAGATGGGTTACAACGCTAGATACCATGACCTACAGTATTGTGTTATACCATCATATAAATGACGTCCTTAACAATCAGCCAGATAGGTTTTACGTATACATATCTTACATATGTATACTAACAGAAGAATAGCTATTGGAATGTACCAATTGAATATAAATTATGCTATATTCTAGCGAATAAACATGAACAAACTGTAATGGCATATAATGGCTACATTCGAATAGCCTGATACAGTACAGTTTTGCGCCGGGCTGCCATCGCTCCATCTGCGAGGAAACACATGCTGCACAGCCTGCGACGAGTGGACCACACAAGATGATGTCGGCCAGTTTATGAGTCCACAAATCAAATCGATAGCCTAGTTCTAAACCAATTTGAATTAGAGTCAGAGATATTATTGGCTGGAGGTTTGTGCTTATAAATCTTGTGGATATTTGAACGTCGATCTTTAAAAGCCCAAAAACATGCTGGGGCTGTCCATGAACTTGGTCAATGAAGGGGTGTAAATGGATGGTCGATCCCTAGTTCGGGCCCTAGATCTTCAATGTGGTAGACCCTAGAACTACCCCCAATGAAATGATAACTATGTCAGGTTCTTCAATAACCACCAAATATCAGCAAATGGCAGGGTTTGGTATGGTTTATTGTTGAACAAGTCCCAAAACCTTTCAGTACTCTGTCACCTCATGGGAAGTACAAAACAACGGTCTACATCTAGTATATTATACATATATATGTATATATATATATGATTATATATATATGATTATATATATATGATTATATATATATGATTATATATATATATGATTATACATATATATATATATATGATTATATATATATATGATTATATATATATGATTATATATGTGTACATATATACATATATATATATATGATTCTATAATATTATATATGTATATAGATCCTAGTTTGATGTCTGGACACAATAAAACATCGGATGGCGGTTCAGAAACCTTAGCAACCCTGACCATCCTTAGCAACCCTGACCATCATCTTTACGATTCTATATAAGTCTCAACTTTTTACGGGAACCAAGCCAAACAGCCAAAAAAACGTAGAATCGTGAAACGACGTTGCACTACTTATTCTATCTGACTTTTTGGTTACTCCAGCATGTACAGTGTGTCTATCCGTGTAAATCGAGATGGACATAAACCATCATAAACCTAGATTTGAGATGATTTGAGTCCCTTTGGAACAATTTTAGGCTCAGTGCTACTTACTACAATACGGGACCCAAAAGTTATAACTGGGTTTATTATCCCATCTAAATAGTTCGTTGTAACTACCATAAACCCTGGTAAACCATGGTTAACCTAGTTAGTTCAACCAACTTAGCTAAGGAACTTGGGCCCGACATTGTGAATATTCGATAGATGCAGTATCTGGAACAGCCCTTCACCTGCGAGGCATCTCTGCATCGACGCCCCAGTGACGCCCGGTGACAACACGTGGCACGTGGCACAAGGTGACTTGGGCAACCATTCGGTCCGTGGTAAAAGCCTAACCACTTTGGGTTTATTCAATCAAGGTTTGTTATCCATAGTGGACATAAGTATAATATACTATAATCATGATTATAAATAAACCCATAATTGGAAAGCAACATGGGGGTTTGTTGTCCACATGTATCCATCATGATTATGAAGTGATCATAAATTGACGGTCTATCTTATCAATAGTGGACTGAGGCGGCTGAGGTGTGCTTTGCTCTTGGGGTTACCACATTATGGATGCTTCATGATGCTTCAGGCTCTGAAGCTGTGAGCAAGAAACGTTCCTAGGCTCGCAAGCTGGTGGTGGCTTCAACCTGGAACAAAATATGTTGATCCGTGCTGATCATGTTGGCTAGGATGGAGAAGAAAACTTTTGCAATGACCTTGATATGTTGGGCCTTCAAATTGATGTTTCTCTTGTTTCGGTCTGTTGAGGAGCCCCCTAGACCTTTGAGCCTCAGGGCTTTATGTCAATTGGATCAAGGGACAAGCGGACCCATGAAGCTCAGAACGGCTGTTAAAAAAAAGCTCCGGAGGCTCAGAGTTTCTTTTTTGGACGCATCAAAGGATACAGAAACTGTCACCCTGGATGCACGTGTTTTGTGCCATGATTGTTGTAGCTTCTGATGTTCTAGCTGGAATGATCGACCAGCACCAGTAGAAAAGGGTAGGGGACGAGAGGGCCCTATCAATTGTAGAGGCAAAAGGAAAGGAATATGCAAATATAAAGGTAGTATGTATCTGAAAGAACAAGTACACTATTCATAGTTAACAGCACTTCAGTGAATTGCCATCCTAGAGATGCACAATAGCTATAGACAGAATTACGATGAACATCACTCTGCATTCTCGCGACGTGGCAGAACGCTCTGCGTCGGCGTTGACTTCATGGTCGATGTCGACACCTTTGGTGTGACTTGGACCCAGCAAAGTCCACAAAAAAAGACTTCGCCACACAGACGGATTCGTTTTCGCTGAAACCAGCAGTGACATGGGAGTGGATCAAACAAACGCAAGCAATTCGGCTTTGATACACTATATCTCACCTTGCCAAACAGGTGAGCCATCCAGACTTTGGTATCTGGGCCCCCCCGTCATCCCATACTGTGAATCCGATTAGAATGGGCAAATGAATTCCTGTGAGAATGGATTAGTATATGGATTTATTAAATTTGTTTTATAGAGGGGAATAATTATTCAATGGATGGGTAGTTTGAAATTTTCTGGATCATGGCCACAGTTCACAGAGAAACTTCTACAGTAGCACCAAGTGCTAAGATGGACCCTTAACCACTCCCTTCGTCACTGGTGCTCACAGCATCGCTGACATTTCCATCAGGGACAACCTTGGGAAGGCCATGTCTTGAAGTGCACTACCTGAAAGGTGCAGCAAAACAACACATTGAAATGTAATACATTACATACTTTACATACTTAATCTACCAAAACAGCATATGAACTCAAGCAATAGTTGGTGATTGAGCCAGGCAGAAAAATCTCAGATCAAATGGTGGATTCTCATCTATTTTAATCAAAGTTGGAAAGTATATGATGTTGTGTCAAAATGTGGTCCTCTAAAATCCAAAGGATTGTCGTCATTGTTTTCATTAAGATTGTTCTTTTGGGCTATTTTGGGGCCATACCCTATTTGTGGACGAACCCATAGAGAACTCTTGCAGACACCTCCGACCAAAATAACAATCTGTAATTAATCTGTGCTGAGGATGGCTCAGAGCGATTTAACAGGAACGACCTCAAGTGCTCTGCATTTCTAGCATAAAATTGGACAGGTCAACCCCCCATTAAATATACGAATGGAACGAAAAGAAGTGATCCTGTAACCTAAAGAGCGTTGTCATAAAGTTAGCTTCCAGTAACGATCATGGCAGCCTAGTCTCATCATAATATCAACATATGAAAATGGCTGCAGGTCCGATCTAAGACCCAAGGAAAAACAACAACACGACTAGTCGTGTTTAGTATCAAACCATCAAAATCACACATACTTTTGGGTACCAGTTGACTTGACTGATTCCCAAATCGTGTAGACACATCCATTTCAGAGGCTGGACACAAGTTTTCTACCGGCATGCTCCACATTTGTGCCCAGAGACAGCATGACTCCGAGAACCACATGTAGACCTTGGTTTCTCACCACCAATTGATGGAGAGGAACAATAGTATATAACATTTTTTTGCATATTAATCAGAATCTACACACATCGTTCATGATTTATATACATATATACATATAATATATATATATACAGAGAGAGAGAGTTGTTTCGCTAAATCATATATGTGTGTTTATGCAAAACACATTCTTGTAACCGCCAGGTACCGTTCTGATGTCTCAAAATATACATGGCTTGACACAATTCTGCCTTTCAACAAGTGCAAAGAGGGAGTTCAAATGTATCTTTACACTTCTTCAGTGCTTGTGCACTGTCTACACTCATCCAAGCAAGTGACATCGAGATCACTTGTTATCAAAAAATGGGTCGTTTACAAGAAAATAACGAGCCAATCTGTGGCCTTTGTGGAAAATTTTGACTCATGCCCAAATCACCAAGCAGCAATTGTAGCATGATTGTTGGCAAATGACATACCATTGGACTTGAGATGTTGTTGGTTGTTTTAGGTATGAGCGCCTCTAAGAGGCCGTGGGTTTTTGAGGTTTTTGGGGTGGGGTGGGGTGGGGTGGGGGGGGTGCAACAACGTTCATGTATCTTGCGTGCAAGTTGATGCTACGTTGATGATACGTTGATGTTACTTTGATCATACTTTGATGTTACGTTGATCATACGTTGATGTTACGTTGATCATACGTTGATGTTACGTTGATGTTACGTTGATGATACGTTGATGCTTTCGAATGTCTGGGAGACCTTTGCCGCAAAAAGAGGCTGAACCAAACTCAGGCGCTGCAAAAGAAAAAACGTAAGGCTTTGTTTTCGAAGCTGATGGCTTTCGTCCCACAGAGGCCACTAAAATCACACCGTAAGTCTCATTTTTCCATACCCTTCCATGAGTTTTGACACACCTACGAAATATAAATATATCTGAAAAACCGCTCTCGCTGTGGCGAAACTTTAAAACATGATTGAATAGAAATAAACCAATGTGCTGAAACGCACGGCCTCTTAGAGGCGCTCTTACCTTGTTTTAGCCTACAGTTTTACCATGATGATTCCCAATGATTTCACCATCTTTTCTGAGAAAAAAAACTCATGTATTTATGGTTGAATCACTAGACGTTGGGTTCAACAAAGGTTCCCATTTGCTTTCAATCACTATGTTTGCAGTGGAATCTGGATATGGGTATGGGATGGTATGGGTCAAAACTCTGGTACCCTGATAAAGGGAAAAAAGACAAACAGCTGATAAATGAATGTTCATCCCCCCGCAACATGGCATCATGCATAGGTTTTGATCCCGAATAAGAACTATGACATTGGTAAGGACGATGACATATGATGATGAATAGAAATCCTAATATAATTAAATCACTAATCTTGAGAAAATCACTATGAAACTATGAGATCACCAGTAAAAAAAACACCATTATTCCTGAAATTACCATCAAATCACCATCAAATCCCATGAAATCCCCATCCTTTGGGAAGTCCCTTGGAGCATCATCGCATCTGAGGCCACCAACTGCACATAGGCTGTGAGGCGCCCAGCAGCGTCACCCCACCGCCCTTGAGTGGCGCCAAGTGGGGCCCCCAGGGATCAGACCAAAATACCCATGGGTTTCCCATCATTTTCCCTATAAAAAAATGACATTTTTTGGGGTTGATCAACAATTCTTGGACAGCACCATATGTGTTTTTCACATTAAGAAATTTAAGAAATATCTAGAGAATCGAGGTTTCGTACTCATGTTTATTCAATTTACTGACTTTGTTGAACGGTGGTTGCTTACATCCCGAACAAAACTCCAGCGGATTTCCTGAAACCTGAATCCTTTGAGGAAGGTGAGGTAATCATTTGTCGCTGGCTGGGGAATCCCCAAACTGAATGGAGGTTTCAATACTGGGAAAAAATGGGAAAATCATCGAACTAAATGGGGAATTTTCCAGCAAGCCCTGCGGTGATGTCCAACTTGAAACATGTTGAAATCCTGGTGACTAATGTTCTGTTCATTGCCCATCCATGTTGATCCATGTTGATCCATGTTTGTTCAATTGGAATCGATCAATTTCATTTGGTTCGCGCCATCAACCACATCAGATCTGATTGATCGTTGATGCATATTTCATCCTTGGTGTTGGTAAATGAGCTTAATTCATGTGGACAGTTCCCTAGTCAAACATTGTAAAACTAGGCAAATATGCATGGAACAAATAGATGAAACTATAGCATACACATTTACTGTAGATGATTCCATATTGCATGATCTTAGATACCCAGCAGGAAAAAAAAAGTTCAGCTGGTTAGGATGGATCTCCATCTATAGCAATATCTAAAAACATATCAACATATGTCTCACTATCCATCCCAGGTTTACGAAAAACGGTTGCCTAATCCATATTTACGATAAACCTTATAGCTTAATATGTTTTCACTATATATAGGTCTTTCACTCTTCATTTAAACCATTTACCAGTGATTCCGGCTACTCCGTTCAGTCACAACAGCCACAAGGAAGAGCGACGCCAGGTGTATTCCAGCCGTCTTCGTTGGCGCTCAGCATCGGCCTGACGTTTCGGATTGTGGTATGAATGGGCGGGGAATTATTGGTTTTGTAATGGGAATATACTGGGGATATAATCCCATCTACTATCAGAAATTTGTTGAATACATTCATTCAGCCAACGAAACAAATGGAATCCAACGTGAGACAACTCTTCAAATACGGTTGGTTTGGAGCCCACGATCCCCAAACCGAAAGGATCATGGGGCTATGGTTGTTGAAGAAATCCAGTCATTGGGAACACCAACTTGATCAGTTTACTAATCCCATCATATCCCATCTTCCTCATACTGAACACCTCATATTACACGCCCAGAGTCACCATGGTGGATGTAGGGATGAAAACACATATCACTGGGACCATCTGGGGATGGGATTAGTTTAGCACACTAAAGATATAGACCAAGACAGGTTTTCCATAGATTTGGACCCCGTACCCATTTGGGTCTAAAGTCTAAACTAAACGTCTCCCAACTGTTGTGAGAGCCACTTTTCCCCACCTGGGGACACCACAAATCACCACATGGCCACTGGCCGAACCACCAAAAGAACTATTGGAACAAAAATCCTTGACTTGGGCCTTGTGCAGAGAAAATACATTGTGATTCCGATTTTTCTGACATACCCGTGTTCTTATTATTGCTTTTCATTCCGCATATGCATGTAGATTCCGACGTGCTATACCCGTTCTCGGAGACCAAACGGAGTCGTTTCTGGCGGTGGCGGCAGGCAATAGAACCTCGGAGATTCGCTCCAGTGGACCAAACCGCAACAGCTTGGGGACATCGAAAGGCCGTTGAGACATGACATGATATGCTTTATATGGAGAATCTCACATCCATCTTTAAAAGAAATCATGCACAATCAAGTTTGTGTGTTTGTGTCACAACATGCCAGTACGTTTAGCATAATCTCTTCTGTATCAGTTCATTTCAACATATTGCCAGTTTAGCAAAGCCCAGCAACATGTTGCCCTCCAGGACGGTTTCGTTCCAAAGCATCAAGTCAAACCTAAGGCCAGCAGCTGGAAATTGAGCAATCGGCACCGGAAAAAAAAGTACTGCTCATCACTTGGGCATTATCCTCCCACTTTTTTTGGGACAAGACTATGCATTGTTGCGAAGATCTAGTTGCAAAAAATCACAACATCATTGGGTTTATCACCATTTTACCAATTATATAAAATGACAACGTTTGGGTCAGGGTCTCCCCCATTTTCGGACACCCGCATAAAATAATAAGAGGCATTTTGGACATGTTTGGACCTGCACCACCAACCCTGTTTTCTCCACAACCAGTGTGAGGGACGATCAAAGTGGAGAAGCCCACCCCAACAGGAAGACAGATTGTTATCCATGATATTCCTATGATATTTCCATCATACCACCATTATACATATGATATTATTATATCATATTTTATTATATATATATATCATATTTTATTATATAATATTGTAATTTTGCTCAAGTCGGTGTACTATCAGTTGCCATTGGATGTACTTTACCTTCCCAGTCTTTGGAGGACTGGAGCACACTGTCAGAACTTGTCATGAATATGGTAAGAGTCTTTTGTCCAACCCCAAACTCCAACATCAACTCATTTGGAAAGCCCAACTACACATCCCGCTTTTTTGAGCTTTCTAAGCCAACTTGTAAAATGAAGGTAATCTGAGTATGGCTTACTGAGCTTAGTGGACGATTGGGTTGGCCACTGTAGCCCCAGACATGAGGGTCAAGTTGAAGGCATCCTTGCTCAAATAGCCAGGCCTGAATCGAAAGGTCGTCTTCGGCTTCGTTGAATCAAAAGGGTCTGGCTATGTGCTACAGAACGAAGTAAGTGAAGAATTTTGATATCCATAACTCACCACTAGGACAATCTTGTGTGATATGCTGCAATCAACAATGGGCAAATAATCAACATCTTTGACAATGTTCATGAACCGTTCTTCCAGCGAGAGTCACCTTGGTATATGGATATGTCTCAGAACATCTTAAAATCAGAGAACATCAGTGAGTCTGTGAACCTTGATTAGCCCAAACTTGTTGCTTCTACTATCAGTGTGGTTTGGAAACTCTGCGTAGCTCCACAACGCTCCACATTTGGGTCTTGAGGGTCTCCAAAATAGGTTTGGACCTGAGAATGGACTTGATCATCAATTTACCCATAAATTAGCCATTTATAATAGATTATAATAGCAGTTATTTATATACCCTTTTCAGCACGCAAACGGCCCTCCCCATGTACTGTTTCCGATCTGAGCTAGAGACAGGTAGGGGAAGCGCCAGTTGATGCGAGCAGCATTCAGCACCTGCAACACGTGCTCATCGTAGATCCTCAGATGCTGCAGAAAAACGACATAACAGGGCACTAGTTCGTGCTGATTAACCTTCAAAGTGGTGTCTCGTACTTGGGTTTGTTTGTAACTAGGATATGTTAGATGGGTTTACAAACGGGGAATGACCTTGTTCTCGCTAATTATCCTTAATACGATCAGGATCACGGACGGTGATGTTGAGATGGAAACACAACTTCAATTGGTTGCTGGATTTTACCAATTCAAAAATGAAGGACACCAGCGACGATTCAAATGCAACTTGAAATTTTATCAGACTTGATAGCCATATCTACAGATGCATTGCAATCGCCAAACTCAATCCATATAGCGGGGATAGTCGATGCAGTCCCTTCAAAGATTGGTTTACTGTACATATCTATTTGGTGCAACCACCCATATCCATGGTAGGAACCACCGAAAAACCGAGCAACCGGAACATTTCGCGCCTTTCCTGAGGCTCCCAACGTTGAGTTTGCCATAATGAAGAGATTGTAAACGGTGGCATTCGTGCACTGCGCGCGGAACTCCTACAGAATTGCCACTCTGGTGCTGCTGAAGATTGCACTGAAATAGGATGAACATGGTGAGCCTTGAAATCGTGAACCTCTGACAAGTAGGGATTTCAGGGATGATGGACTGACTGCAGAATTGCTGTTTCACCTACCTCCACTCATTGCTGACCATTGGGATTCCTTGTTGGTGACCACGCCGCTTTCTTGAGAAGATGTTGATCATGTTGCGATTAAACCTCTTTCCATGTTTCAACCCATTCAACAAACGGTGGTCAAATGTGATCGTACTGTCCTGGGTGAAACACAAACAATACGTCAAGAATAACAACATTTAAAAACCACGCGGGATACTTGGCAGTTTTTGACATAGAACATCCACTTGTTTCTTGCCTCAGGAATATTTGAGGCTTTGTCTATAGGGTATACTCAAGCGGATCCCCAACCCCGACAGGTTAGAACCTCATCTTTCCCACATGTTCCCTGTTAAAATGTGCATCACTGGACGTTGTAGGGTGGGAAAAATCAGCTCCTCGATCCATGACGCCGGTGGCGACCGGACCAAGGGCCTCAAGCGGGGCGACCGTTGGTGATTCCAAAGAATGCGCTGTTCATGGATCGTGGTCAAATGTGCTTCATAGTAGTGATGATAGTCAATAATCAATCATAATACACCATGGTTGGACGATCATATTGAATGGCAATAATCCTGCAATGAATGATGGTGAATAATGTGGTAAACCCAATGCCATGACCCTACCATTTGGGGATGGTAAACATACCACCCATTTGATTTGTTGATGGTGATGACTTGGGGATGGTTTTTTGGCGTTGGGTTTACCACATTACATTACAATGGTGATGGAACATGATTCATTAGATTAATTCGTGAATAATCTATGAAGCTACATCAATGTGGTATTCCCCACTGCTGAATATTTAAAAACAGATCTAGAATGTGAGTACAAGCAACACACGATATAGACATATTATGGTGATCTCGAGGGTAATCATCAAGAGCTGTGAGAATGACAAGTTTCTTTGGTGCTTTGGTGGTTGCAGTATCATTGATGCAGTGCGGCAGCCGTTCAACAGCACATTCATATTTATCTCCAGTACATATATTTACTCGGTCCATGTTCGAACCCCAAAGCGAGTGCTGGAGTCAAGTCTTTATAGCTTGTATATGATTCTATTTATTTCAGCCATTTACCCCAGAGTTTCATATACATATATATAGATATAGATATAAATATATATATATATAAAAGTAACTATCATTTATTTCCAGGTATGACTTTCAAAAACTTCAGACAAATCAGCTATGATCAGCCACCAACCACATGTTCTGCTAAACACTTCAGACATATTTAGATATGATCAGGGCCGGCCATGGTGCGATCTCAGGCGAGAACTCAGGCAGATAGATACTGGCTAAGCCATGTGTGGAGGGTCGGTTGATGTACCTCCCAAGCTTGGAGGTCGGATGTGAGGCTGAAATACGCGTCAAGGAGTTGCATCAGTATTTCAAAGACTCATCTAGTATGAGTTGTTGGAAACCTTTAACTGGATGTTTGGACATATGAAAGGATCAAAACATGGTATAGCGACCCGCTATAGGCATTGCAGCTGTGGAGATCTTTAAACCTATTCCATGCTGAAGATCCAACGATGAGCCCTACATGGGACATCGGTTAATTCAACAACAGATCCACACGAAAAACGATGGGATAATACAAGGATAACACTGGGATATCAAATCCCTATATTGAGATATCATATTCCATGCTATTGCTATTCCTTCACCTAAACCCCATCAGTACCCTTCGGCCAATAGCTAGAATATGCTGGGATTGATGGATGTTCATACCAAACAAAAATGTGGTATTTTAGAGCTAATTTGATCATTTTGATCCATACCGGATCCATCCCCATCTATGATTCAATGATAAGAAATCCCCAATTTATAGGTGACGTTCCCAGCTAGAAACCCACGGTAATCAAAGATTGCAATGGAAAATCCACCATGTGTAGATGATGTTCCCAGCAATAAACCTACATTGAGTTCGGGGATTTCCCAGCCAGCTACGTTTGATTTTTGGAGGGCTAAACCTCCCAATTCATGGAGCCCAGCAGCCCATCTGCTGGCGCACGCAAACCACAAGTAGCCCTGCTCCCTGGCCAGCGCGTTTAGGAGAAGAGTCATCCGGACACAAACAAATACTAGGTGCATGGCATCATGTGGACCTATCTATTCATCTATCCAAATAAATATATGTACATATACATATATATATATACATATCATTCTATGTATATTATTTTTTTTGAAATAGACATAGTATCATCCAACCATGTGTTGTTGGCTATGGTTTAGATGTCCCATTTACTTTCTGTAGATGATCTACCGTCGTTAAAACTGGTGAACTTCCACCGTTGGTTTACCAGAGGGTGCATCCACATTTCTTGTTGCATACCTATTGTTGCTTGTACATCCCCTCAATTATAAATCCCCATTAATATAAATCTAATCAAGTCCCATGAAAAATCCCAATATTACTCTTCACTAAACCACCATGAAATCCACCATTGACCCACCATGAAATCAGCCCAGGCACGTGGTCGAGAAGCTGCCGGTGAGCTGCACGCCGGGCGCCGGGTACAGCTCGGTGATCTTAGCACCGGCCGTTGCGAGGCCAGCGAGGTGCGGTTCATGATGGCTAACAAATAAGATGATTAACAGTTGGATATCTATGGTGATTAATGGAATATATCATATGAGTTTTTGATTGTTATCCAGACAAATGGTTAATAATAGTGGTTTTATCCAGACAAATGGGTAATAATAGTGGTTAATAATGGTGATACTCATAGGTATAAGTATCATTCTGGTGATTGATATTATAGTTATAACAAGTATAACATGATATGACAATAATGGTTTATCACCTCCGATTATTAGCGGTTAATCATGGTCAAACATGATGGTGATTGGTCACTAATGGTTGGTGATGAATGGAATTTGCTTTTGGTAATCCAACATAGCAAGCAAAATCCTCTATAAATGGAGGTTCTTAGCTGGGAAAATCAACGACAAATGATTGATGTTTTTTTTTGCCGCGTTTGATTACCGGAAGCTTTATTTATGAAATTGTACAAGATTGCGATATTGTGATAAAGTATTAGATACTATATATATATTAGAATAATATCTTTTTATATGGTTCTTTTTCAAGAAAACCAAGATGTCACATAAGGACTACCATGTAATTTTGACATCTTATATGTAAATGTATAATGATATGATTGTGATATGATTGCTCTGCGCTGGTAGTAATATATCAGATGTTGTGGATCCCATAGGAACAACATGACTTAGCACTATTTGTTTCCGATGTGTGCCCTAAAAATGGTCAGATCCACTACTAAACAAGAAATGAGTACATAACCAAGGACCACGACATGTCATAATGTCAGCTTTTGGGTAGCAAAAATGACAAGATTTAACAGTCAAAAGCTTTGGCTATGCGCTGACAATGGCTGGGATTTTGGCTGGGTCCAAGGTATTCCACCAGCAACTATGAGGGGTTTGACTGTCTTACACATCAAGATCTACTGGGATGGACCAACTAAAGTTGGGAATCATACTTTGTAGATCCGTAACTTTGGTGTATAAGGTACCTAAGCCACCAAGATCCAAGGTATGATTATGGAATCTGAGGATATCATCATCAACATAGCTGGACCGTTTTGCTCCCACCAGCTTTTGAACTGGGCTCCGCACATACAACAACTCATCGTGCTGCATATAGTTTGTCGTCAGCACTGTGATGGCATTCCCCTCTGCCTGCCAACTTCTGCGGTCCAGGTCTTGTTTGGACTGGGAATGGAAGCCAAGGCTCAATGGCTCAACGTGGGCATTCCAAGGCATTCAAAGCACTAAACTCACTAAACTCAAAGACTGAGGCTGGATAAAAACTCAGAACAAACACTTTGAGCTCTGAAGAGGTACAAACTCAATCCACCAAACAGATCTTGACTACAGTACCCTTGAATTCTCCATTGAATTCTCCATGAACATATGTGCCAGGGTGAAGTTACATGGTGGATTATGGTGATCCAACCATTCCACAGAATCGTGTTTCTGGTGATATCAGCATCCCCAAATATGGATATACAATCCAACTGTTGAACATTGGATATCATGTTGACGCCCAGAACTTCCCATGACAGCCTCGCTGACAAAGATCCAGTGCCGGTAGATTGAGACACCTTGAGCGAAAGCATCATTGATGGTAGATGGAAGTTCAAAAGTCATTAAAAACCCACCACGCACACAATAAGGGTGATTGAGAAACTATATCCACATTGGCAAATGGACATGGTCTCCGGACTGGCAATTCGAGATTGTTCATTGCTATCATAGTTGTCTGTTCTCTGCATTTTTTTGCGAGACATGTAGTGTCAGTACGAGTTTTGGGTGCAAAATCTAGCCAACCATTAAGTGCTGTATAATGTTTTTGTATGTATATGTATATATATATATATACACGCCAAATGAACCAAATTGCTTTGACTTCAAAGGGCTACTAACACAACAACAGTCCGTGTCAATCCTATGTGTCCAAGCCCCGCAACCAAACCAACTTGAAGAAGAAAGACCGCCAGCTGCTGCCCCTGTATTTCAAACCAGTCCCTGAAAGGCAGCATGACAACTCTTCACTCACATATAGTCATTCATTAATAATATGTGTATATATTATATTCATATATGTATGTACAGCCAACAGATAGCCAACTGAGTTCCATGGATGCTTCCAACCTTTGAAATCCCTTCCTCTCAGGGCGCGACCGACGGGATCATACAAACTCTGGTTGTACTGTGCCTAGGCTTCGGAGATCTTCCGAGCGAGGTCAGGGGACAAAAATCTCATCCACTTGGGAGTGCAGTTCCATTTACAAGTGGACATGTTTGACCCTGTACCACTATTTTCAAAAAAAAAACTTGTGTATGAGATATCCACACTTACATGTATATATATATATATATGTACACGATACATATATGCATATATATATATATACATGTATACATATTTATATATATATATATTGGATCTATACAAACCACTTGCTTGCAAGTGTTGTTTGGGAACACATCTTTGAGAAAGCCTATTCCAAAACGCAACATCTTGGACGCCTTGTTGGCAAACACAACCCCGCTTGCATTGATTTTGGGGGGACAAAAACATGTTGCAATTTGGTCGGTTTTGGCCCACAATCGACAAGGTCGTAAAGGAGAGTAATTATGTCAATGATAAATGTCGATATACACATAGGAATGTCGATATACACATAGGATCACATAGGCATATAGAACCATCAAACTAGATGTCGTTCTATGATGATTATCAGTGTCCATCTCCTCGTTTGCACAGTCCCAAGTAGTTCGACACACGTCAAAAAAAGATCAAGTGTGACGAACTAAGAAACACACACATACAGGTTCATACATTTTCTATCATGTGGTTGGGAAACTCTAGCCCCCCATTTAATACCCATAGCTCCAAACCGCTCCCACTGGATAGGAAACCTCAATTCTTCTTAGATCACCATAAATCATCAACATTATCCCATGATTGTCCCATGATTCTCACCATAAATCCCCATCTAGTCACTATTTTCCCATGATTACCATCGGGTAAATTAACAGTTCGACCCTGGCAGTTGTTGGAATTGGAAGATTAGTTTCCTCTAAAAATAGCTATTCTCAGGGTATTTCTCAGGGTCTATGTCAATATACCAGAAGGTATCCCATTACTCGGTGGTACATCACTCAGTCACTCCCCGTGCGAAAAATCACCAGCATCTCGCTCGACTGACGCGTCGAGCGACACCTGCGATGTCACGGTAGTACTCACCGCCCCACAAGAGCGTGGGCCTCACTGCTGCGGTGCTGAGGATAATCATAGAAAAGTGGAAGGACGTGGTAAGATAACCGTGGCAATCATCACCATATAACATGTCTAAATGCTTTCAATAACAATATGTATATATGATATATACATAACATTAACCATGGTATATAATAGTATAACCATGGTAAATGTTGATAATAACATATAACAACCATCTATATATGACATAAAAAAAAGTGCAGATGGCTTAACAGCATGGTACCAAGAGACCCGCAAAACTATAGTATGGGTGGCATTTAGTCATGGATTCTTTGGGATCATTCCCGGTACAACAATGATAGTGATGGTTGCAGCGGTGATGGTGATGATAGTGATGATACCAATAGTGGTGATAAGTATGATAAGAACAGTGACGACAAGGTATGCAACAAACCACGGCGTGTGCACCTAGCCACTGGCCGGGCATAGGTGCCCCACGGACCCATTCCCAACCAAACACTGAACCAAGGAATCTATGTATTCTCAATTTCCTTGTGGTTCAGCCTCCAAAAAAAATACCATTGCTGAATGGATCAACATCCCAAATTGTCTTCTTTCATCATTCCAGCCATGATTTACATCCCTCTCATCCAGGTCGTCCCGACTTATCGCCGCGGTTCTGTGGTTGGCTTGGATCTCTCCTCCACTGACAGATATCCCAGAGACGCCGCATGGGCGGCCAAAATGATTTTCGAAAGGTGCCATTGAACAATAGAATTGGGACTAAATATGATCTACCGTTTGACCCTCCGTTTGTACCCTTTAAAATGGTTTCTTACCCTATAATCCTAGTACTTTTACCATTTTTTGCTGGTATTTGGAGGGTCTAGGTATACACAAGTTTATGTAGAGATTTCAAAGCCTAATCTGACCTGGCATTGGAGTGGACACCCCATTAAAAAAAAAAAAGAAAAACTCCGTGTCACCTAGTCCTGGCAGTCATGTCTGTACATTACTCACAAGTACCGTTACATAATGTAGACCTTACATACAACATGTACTTTTTTGTTCATTCATTCAACCGCAGTGAGAGTCTCGTGCAAACAGCTGCAAAGCCATCAGAAGCCAAACAAAGAAACCAACAAGACAAAACAAAGTAGATACATGTGATTCATATGATTCATCCTGTGTATGTACTGTATATACTGTATATATATATATATAGTATGTGGCTTCATTGACCTGAAAATAATTCTTTTCATTCGTCCAGCTATAGGGATGATTCCCTTAATATCCCACCATCATTCCAGTGACTCCAGTGACATGAGGCTATGCCGAAAAACGCCGGTCCTGTATCCAAGCAGTAGCTTTACGAGGCGATTGTTGCGTCGATCTGCTACCTGGGCACCATCGAAACCAGCGCATTGCTACTGTGCCAAGGGTGAAATGTTGATAAGTTGGCTATAACATTCATATGCATACATGACCATATATGATCACCCTAGCCTTCCAACAACATCTCAAACAATGGTCGTTAGTAGAACCCCCTTTGTTTGTTTTCCAGGGTCCCTACCCCATGGGTGCGCCACTTTTGTCCCCAAGCAGTTTAACTTATGTTGAAGTCAACCACGCTTTTTGCGTAGTCGTTCTGCCACCTGTTGGTTGTACCTTGGATCAAGTGACCAGATTTGGCATTATTCCACAAACAATGCCAGGAGTGCAAATCATCCGAACAAGTCAGATATCATCTGAAGTGAGATCAGATTGACTCGAGTTCTATCCAAATTGATCAAGGTACTGTTTGATCTTCAGATGCGATGACCAGATCCTGCAAGCCATTTTAGGGTTTGGGGTGAGCAAAAGATCTCTCACAGATCACAAGGCTCAGCATCTAGGAACAGGCAACCAAAACCAGGCTGCACAATCTTGCCGAGTAGGGTCCTGAGTTTGCCACACCTCATGAGCCACCGGATTGCTCGCCTAGGATGTGCTTTCAGATACACTCCTTGGCTGACCAGACTGAAAGGTCTCTACTAGAATTTGCAAAAAAACATTTAAAAACAGTGGCGCACCCATGGGCATAGGATGTGAATCAATCTACTGCACCGTTCAGTATAGTATTAGTGCAAGGGATCCTGCAGTAAACCCATATGACATATGTAATTCTCACATACAAGGTTCCTTTTATCCAAGCCATTCCGTCCTCATCGACGAATCCATGGTACATTCGAGGATTGGATCCTCGGCTGTGAAGAGTGCTGGGCTGGTGACCAAATTGGACAACAATCAAGTCGGGATTGACAGATTTGTTAATGACCTAGGTTTGCATTTGATCACTTCAAAACACATCCACTTTCAGTACAAGTTTCTGCAGTCACGAATGGAGACCAACAAATGCCACATCGCCTGAGTTGTGAACGCAGATGAATGAATTAGGTAACCTTTAAAAAAAATACATAACAGGTTTATTTATTTATACTGCATTCAACTCAATAGATCAACCATCGTCATCAAAAGGACAAGTCCATCAAACATACATCACATCGGGCTAGGTGAGCAGTGTTGATCATGTTTTGCAACCAAAGATGCATGGCATTTTGGACGCAGGAACCATTCTTGTAGACCAAGCCTGACTTTTGAAAACACACAATGCTAGAAGGTTAAACCTTTTGCAAAACGATTCCTTGTGGATCCTGATTCCATATACAACAAAGTTACCTGGCCTCAGTGACATGAATGTGAGACCCTTGTAGATCTTCAAAAAGCGGTAGCCATCTTCAAAAATGGCAGAGGATTCATCCACAGTCCTGGCTCAGGCCAGGATCGAAGGGTAGTTGGAAGGTCAGGGATGGATGAAATGGTGTTGGAATATTAGGGTATATAACGTAGTAACTGATCTATTTTAATTGTGATCGATATTCCATAAAGTATACCTTCTTCAACCCACCTTAGTTTTGATTACACTAGTACCCCACAAAAATCACAGAAATCCAGAATAATCCATAGCATAGTTATATACAAAATACAATTCATTGATATATATTATATAATATACATATTACACTACCTGGCTGCCCAGCAATCCAACCAAAATCCAAGCTTCAGATAGCGGCCAGCTCGCTCCAATCCACCAAGGAATCTGGCCATATGCATCCTTGGCACGACAGGAGTTGAGGGCGGCAGGTGAAAGGGCCCAGGGAGCACGTGGTGGGACAATTTTTGGTGGTTTTAGTTCCAGCTCCAAATTTTTTTTGTATCCATGGTGATGTTTAGTCAATAACTATACCATTCAAGATATGCCTACACATATGTCGATCTATGGAAAAACGTGCTTTGCTATCAAAGCACACGACTGTATCTGATATATTGTAAAACACAAAACAGAAAAACTTTGAAGGCATATGCCCAACTGTTGTGTGTGGCAAAGGTTCATTGCAGCAGAAATCAATTTGAAGCGCGGATCAAATGCTTCAGCACCCTCTTGCAAGCTCGCCGCATGCACTTCTTCGCAAAGCCATTGCAAAACCACCCGTCCATTGTAGGCTTTCGCCGTGAACAAGATGTCGGAATTCTTTTTGAACACCTTAGATGCCAAAGGTGTTTCGATGTGTTACATTTTGTGTGTTGTTGACTGCCCATTTTAAATGGACAAAACACAATGAGGACACCCAAGAAGAATTTACTACCTGTAGTGCCCAGTCCACATGAAAAAACAGGTTCAAAGCTCAAAGGCCATCGCAACAAGACAGGCCCACACCAAGGAAATTCCTTCTTAAATTATGCATGCATGCAAACACCAAAAACAAAAACCAATCAAGTTTCCATCTTTTCAGTGAAAGGAGGCTGAGAGCATTCGATCTTGTTCTGGGCAGTCCATGCACGAAACCTGTTGTATGCCCTGGCAAACTTCACATTCACTGAGACTGCATCATTGCCAAAGATGCCAAAGCGAAGTAGAAGATTCCTTCCCAAGTTTTGGGGGCCAAACCCTAGGGAGTGCATGCAACCGACAAAACCTATTCCCAGAAATATAGTAGATGTAGTGTATCTCACATGTTTGGTCATTGGTGAGCTCCTGCAGGGAAAACAATCGATCACAAAAAATGACCATTTGATGACTAGAGTCATGGACGATCCATTGCAAACGAACAGGAGTCCCAGATGAATCACGTGCATCATGCACCAACGGATCATGCTGGGATGGAAATGGCGAAGCCCAAGCAAGGGACCTAGACTGCAAAACAGAGATCCCAACAAGACATAAAAGAAATCCTTGCATGGACAGCCCAAAGCTTGTTAGGGACCATCACTATTGCTGGAAAATAAAAGTAGAACAAGCAGAATTTGGAACAAGGAACAAATCCCCGTTGGTGGAATGCGTTCAGCTATGAAAGCTTGCAAGGAAAACGGTGTATCCCAGCTGTTGTTCTCATACCTCCAGTACAGATCTGATGGGTCATCAGACACTGCCATAGCCTTGCACAAGTAGCACATTTTATGGCTGTTCCAGCTGCACTGGAAGAAGCGAAAAATGCGCTTATGCCACTGCCAGTCACCTCTGATCTCAACCAATTTGCATGGATAGAGGAAACGTTTGCCTGATAGTGCCTGCAAGCGACTTGGTAGAGCCTCCCCGTATACACCTGCACTTGGATGAGCTCCATCCATCAGGGAATTCAAGCTCCATGTCACCCTCCGCAGGATTGTAGCCACAGTGTGGTGCTTCCAGCATTTGTCATCTGGGATGACTGTGAGTAGAAAGCGGCTTGCTCGAACTGAGCATGGTTTCCAGAGTGGAAAAGAAAACCAAACACCGACAAGGTTGGTGCTCCCAAATTTCGTGTTGACACGAGCACTGTCTCCGTATATGCCCAGGGGCATTGTGCCCGGGGCCACCTGCTGCGCCCACGGTTCATGGAACCGGGCATGGTGTTCCCAATACTCCCTGAGAGTTGCTGTAGGGATTCGCAAACCAGCTTCGTCGAACAAAAAAGCAGCTATACTGTGTGGGTCCATTACAGGCCAGTCTTGGAGCTGGAACTTGGCCTCCCCATCGTCCAAGTCAACATATTTGATTGGTAGCTTTATATATTCGATGGCCTGGGATGATCCACCAAAGAAAACACCAAAAATGTTTTTTTTTCAAAAAATCTGACCAAAACAATTTAGCCTCGATTTGGCATTGGCATATCGAAGACAAAACTTTGGCACTAAGAAACCAAGGTCAAGTGACTGGTCCTTTCTTCAGGGTTCTCCACCAATCCCGGGAGTTGTTCTTGCCAGACATCCCACCAAGTTTCTTGGTCAGGTCATGGGACACCCCCTGCTTTGTATCCTGGGAGGCACGCGCATGATAAACAATGAAAAAATCACTGGTAGCGCAACCTAATACCCAAACTGGAGAATGAACAGGGGGTTAAAAAGAACAAACGCGTGACTAGCCATTGTTGAAACACGTGCAGTGTTTGTAAGCATTCATTGGGAATTGCATACTCATTTGTGTGTTGGCATTCGGGTTCATGGCATGTTTTGTTAATTGTTGGGTAATCATGCGAACCATCTCCCTTTTATGATTTTCAAAAATGTTTGGGAGTCATTTCAAAAATGGTTGTGAATAGAATAGTTCAATGATACCAGTAAAACTCAACCACACATAAATTGTCAGCTGGTTTGACAAAGACCATTGCCAGGGCTGACCTTTCCTGACCATGCAGTTGGGACTTTCCCCATGTGCCATCTACTGTTGGTTACCACCCGATTGTTGTATTCAGTGAGTATTTCATTTCAAAGAGTCTCAAACAAAAGTGAAATAGCGCCAGATGACCCCAACGCATTGTAAACAATATTGTTTTCATAATTTATTTGATTAATTCATACTTTGGGTGAAAACCTTGAATGGATATACAACATGTTTTTTATCCTATAAACCAAGATCCAAACCAAAATGTTTATCATCTTAAAACCCGAACCAAGATCCGAACTCTGACCGGCTCCCATTGATTGCAAGGAGCAGCGAAGTGGGCTTTGAGTGACCGCATCTGCTTTCCAGCAGTCGAGCCCTCAGCTCACATCCGGGCAGAGGTTGACCTGTTAACCTGTATGGGAATTGGTTTGATGTTTTAAAGTTTAGTTGGTTAGATCTTGATATGGTTTATTTGTTCATTTGGGATCAATTGTTATTTTCAGGGATGATCATTGAGATTTATAATTACCAAAAACTGTGTCCAGCATCAAAAAGAAAATTGCACATTAGTAAGGATATATCAGTTTGACATATCATGATGACTCGCCCATGTTGTTCAACATTCTTTGGCGTGACCTATCTTGGTTTAACCACACAAGCCAATAATCTGATGCAGTATATATAATGCATCCAAAGAACCCCACTACAGACTTCGTGGATGGAGTTCTCCAACATGGCTGACATGCCAAGTTCATCATCACCTGCGCAGGGATGAATCCTGTTTGATCACCTCATGGATAGTACTGGCACTGGCTACTCTTGGGAAAGAAACATATCAAGAATGGTGAGAACCAAAAAAGCTGATGGTGGCCAAGTAGACGGGTTAGTGGTGTGGTCACATGGCACCAGAATCACACACCTGCCCACTAATGATTCTTTTGTTCTTCCTCGCAATTTGTACCTCGTATCACCAAAATGTATGACTCTTCTCTGAGATAAGTCATGAGGTGGGGTCTGAAATCAGAATCGTGGTCAGTTGCTCTCATGACCGTACCTGCTACTTGGCTCCCTCAGGGATGATTTGATTGAAACACAATTTCATTTATTTTTGAAATTTCATTTTTTCAATGATAGTTAAAACTGTTTTTTGGTGCAGCATGGAAGATAGTGCTGGCAGAAACTTTCGAAACAACAATGGCTTGATGTGGAATCTATAGGTTGCAGACCAAATACCAAATAGGATCCAACAAATTCACCCCAATGCAAGTCTATGCAGGCACGGAAAGTGAGCTTACCACGCAATGTAAAATCCACAAGCTTTACTTGCTAACATCCTGGGAATCACTTCAAGTTAGCACGGGCTGTGAAATCTTTGTACGCAGACTCAAGCTTCTCAGCATCTTCAATCAGCTCGTTCAAATGCGTAACCTGAGACGATTCACGAGTTGATCTTGGATAGGGAAAAAACACAAATCCCCAATCATTGACAAAATTATCTAATTCTTTCTGATTTCATCATTGACCCCTCATAACTATAATATATATATATAGAAGACAGAACAGGACTTCTCTCGGATGAACAACTTCACAACAAATTGTGGCTTGACCAGTGTACATTTCTTGTTGATATCATGTAAATTCAGATAAGTAGCACACTGTGTGTCGATCTTTTGCTGGAGCTGATCACGCCTCCGGACCAAATCCGTGCGAAACAGCTTCAACTCATCCTCAATCGCCTTACGCAGTGCAACTGGCCTCAGGATTCGATGGCTTCGATGGACACCGGGACTTGGAAGAGAGATGGGGCTTCCGGTTGTGGTGTTGGAACTACTATAGGTGTATTAGTAATCCATAAATCAACTTGAACTTCATAAAATCAAAACCCCATTGCCATCAGAATGAAATATACACAAATTGGATGATCCCTGATGCACAGTTACCCCCCAAAAAGGGCTGATAATGAATTGTTACTGAATTGCGGTTGAAAGATTGTACGCATGGAATTCAAGTCAACCATTCCGAAAACATCAATCAAATTCAAAGTTTAAATTCAAAATGCATTGATTGATGTTAAGACCTGGTGCATGTTGATCTGGACGGGATGTGATTTGAGATTCCATGAGCAGCCCTTTCAACCCATTGCACGGGTAGTTTTCAGATTGAGCAAATATAATTCATTGGAATGGCATCCTTACTTTTCACCCAAGCTTTAAGTTTGCAATTTGGGGAACATGTTTTTGAACGGTCCTTGTTGATCGGTGCTTCATCCATTGTTTGTGGAAACCTCTCTAACCAAATTTATGTGCATAGGGGAAAGGATACCAACACGGGGGTTTGAATCTTCTCGGAGAAATATATATCGATCTTCTAAAGATTTCCATATAAACAAACAAAACACAAAACAAAAAACAACATAAATTCATGATCGGCCCAACCAGAAATCCAACATATCTAAGCCAGGCACTTTATGTGAAAGATCTGTCATGTCTTCACATGGTGAAAAATCCGGCAAACAAAAGCTGACCAATAGCCAGGCACAGGTCCCAATCAGCCAGGCCAACAGGTTCCCAGATTTATATATAATATGAGCAGTTTAACAGTAATTTGGTGGTAATATGCATCACCATTGTGGATTCCCAGGCCCAACATCGGATGGGACACATATTGAATATTAGTATAAGTTTTATTTACATTGTTTGCTTAAAATGTCCAATCATCCTCAGGATTACACAGGATTACATATGAATAAAAGATTACATTTTTTTTATTGTATATAATATATGCGGGCCCATTGGAAAAGTTCATAATGTTTTCCTCGAACAAGGGTGTCCCACACATTCAATCACAGTAATCAAAGTTTGTGGTCCACCTTTATTTGAGAGACATATTTTTTCAATATACCCAAAATTTTCAGAAGTAATTTTGGCAATGCCACTGCATCATCGGTCCCAAGGTTCCCGACATATCTTCAACCATCTTTGCCTTCTTCGAGGCATGAGACACCCTGTCATTGATCTTGTTGAGCACCTGGGAGAAAGGATTGGAATTAATGTAGGTTATGGCGATAAACATACTAGACTTATTTGTTAACACGGTTCGATCATGTTCAATCAATGTCGTACCCAATTGGTACAACAGCTGGTGCCAAGTTGGCCATGTTGAATTATATTGGGTGCATGAGCAAAATTTTGTTAGGAATCATGGCATGCATGTCACAAAATTGGATTCAAATTGAGTATGATGCCACGAATACAACAGACCCATCATATTCAGTAAACTTACAATTTTGACTGCACAAACAATGATTCAATGGAAGAGTGGGTTGATCTAGACTGGCCTTCTTGGCCTTTCCAATCTTTTCCTTTTCTGCCTTCTCCTTCTCCCGGACCTCCTCTTTTTCTCGTTTTTCTTTCTCCTTCTGCAAACGCTTTTCCTTCTTCTCCTTTGTCTCTTTCTTTCCTGCCTTCTTTCCCTTTGACTTCTTCTTTTTCTTCTTTGCCTGTCAATATCATAAACTGTGCTGAGAAGAACCATGTGACAGCAATCCGATTCCAAGCAGTGACAACCCACCGAGATTCATTTTTTTTGCAGAAAGATTATCAGGTAACTCAGATTGATTTGAAGAGTTGTGCCAGTGATCCTGACAACAAACATGGTACATTTTTTGGACACCCTCAAAAATCCATTTTCATGATTTACTGATATCACATGCAAGATGTATGCCCATACACCCATACGTGAAATTCCACAGTGCCATTCGAAGTACCATCATGATGAATGGTATGTTCAACGGATGCCTTAGAAGAGTCAGAAGAGACACTGATCGGAGAAGAACTGTCGCCACTTGAAGACTTTTGCTTTCGCTTTTTGTCTTTGCCCTTGTCCTTCTTTGACTTCCTCCTGTGGCCTGAATCTTCATCTTCTGAGTCACTGTCATCAATGCTTTGGTAAATTTCTTCCAAAACCCGATCTTGTGATTCACTGACTCCCTCAGAGTCCCAGACGAACCACAGTCTGAGCTCCTGAGAGCAAAGTCGTTGGAAAATGGAATCAGCATGATGCTTTGCAGGATTTAGTTCACTGAACTCCTAGTATGAGCAAGATAGTGAAACATCAAACGATTGAAGCATACCATATTAATAAACAGTGTGTTTACTTTAAGGTTTTTACTCTCCTTCCTCTCCCTGCTGTTTTCTTTGTTTTTCTTTCTTTCTCCCTCTCTAGTATTCGACCATGGTTTGACAACATGTGGATCAAACCAGCACCATAGTATAACTGATCGAGCCATGGATTTGCACATCTTCAGGATAAGTGTTTGCATTGGTTATTTTCAAATCCAACTTGTTACCAAAAGCATGGTATGAGCTAGAAACATGATAGTTCCTGGCCTCAGACTGTGGTGCGTCTGGATGTGGTTTGGACTGCTCTTTGTAGACCTCTGGATCTTCCTTCTTCGCCTTGATGATCTCGTCGGCAATTCTCTCTGACCCGTACTTCATCGCAAGCTGACTTTTTGTCAGCCAAACACGTGCCCCATGCCGCCTTTCTGAAGACTTCACCAGCATATTCTGGTAAAGCTTCGAGGATTTCCAATCACCTTTGGTAGAAAGCCACTCCTCCATAAGGACTTGTAGTTTGCTACTGCCTGATGCATGAGCGTGCATGAAGGGGTGTTTTGAACATATCCAACAGAGTTGAGTAAGGAATCTTTCACATGATGAATAAAAAACACCAGCTACAATATTCACGACGAGTAAATATATTAATCTGAATCATCAAGAGTGTTCCAGATTCCTCCAGTATGTTCGACCAATAATCATCAACTACTAGCTATTAACATAACCAGCTTGTTCTGATATATAATACATAAAATTGTTGCTTAGCCACCAGGCCATTTTAGCTGACATATCCATGCCCCATGTGCATGTAGTAATTCTATGCAATTCTCACTCTGCAGTGTACCGTGTTGTACATTTCAATACATGCTGAACATCACAATCATCACAGCTTGATGCCAGCACAACTGACAAGATTTTGAGATGTAGAGTTAGCCATGTGAGTGTTTGTGTTGAATTCAGTTCCAAGTAAGATCTACCTAGAAAGGCCAAGGTACAGTACTTGGCTGCCTTGTGGGCTGTTTGGATCTCCGGAGGGGAATGATCTCAGCAGTGCAGGTTTCAGTCAGTACACCCAAACCAGGCAATTGAAATCGAAACATGTCACGAGTGTTAGGCAGAAAATCCTCCATACAACATATTTGTAGTTGTTTCCTGTGCAAATCAACACCGATCCTGATTCACAGAATATGGGCAGCAAACCAGTAAAAACAATGCACATCAACTTGATCAGGTTGGTGCCAGTCAAAAAAAAACGAACACACAGCTCAGTCTAGGCACTCTTGATGTGACGGGAGAACTTCATGTATCGGGCATGCATTGCCTTCTCTTGTACTGTTTTCTCTCGTCTCTTCTTACGACCTCCACCATTCCCGGGAGTGCCATCAGTCTCGGGAGTGACTTCAGGGCCTGTCTTGGCCTGGTTGGAGTCTGAAGCATCTGGGGCAGGCGGGGGTGTTTTCTCTAGCTGCTGCTCTGTGGATGGTCGCCTGAGATTCTCAGTGGCAGCTGTTGCAACATTCTTCTTCCTGACTTCACTTGGCGGGCCAGGTGTTTCTTGGGGTTCAGGCTTGGTTTCCTCACCTTCATCATCATCAGCTTCCTCATGTTCCTCATCATCATCACTTTCAGCCTTGACACCATCGTCCTCAGTCTTTGGTGGCATTGCCATTGACTTGGCAGCAGTCTTTCGGGTTTTGTTGGGCACAGCAGTTTCAGGCAAAGCAGTCCCTTCAGGTTTGACCACATTGGTTGCACCACCATCAGGGGGATTACCAGTCTCTGCGGTCTGTGGGGGATTCGAATTGTCAAGCTGCTCTGTTGGGGCATCAGGTTTGGTCTCGTTGTTAGGTTCCGTCTGGCCTCCTGCCTTCGTGTGTTTTTTCATATGTTTTTTCTGTTTCTTGGACTTCTTCACCTTTCCTGCAGCTCTGGAGTGATCTGATGGCATGGATGTCTTCTCACGAGATTGCTGGTCTGATGGCCCAGACTGGGTCCTACGAATTTTGTCCTGGGGCGTAGTGAACCCATAGGTCTCGGTTGCGTCAGCTGAAACGCTAGGATTCTTGGCAGGCTGCAATTTTTCACCTGTGCACATATGGGGAACTGGACAGAATGTATCATTATACACGCATCATGCTGCACACATGCATTTAGGATACAATCTCATATCATATAATCGAGGTATAATAAGCACAAGGAAAACTAAAAATGTAAAAAATGTGAATTAGGTAATAAACGTTAAACAACACACTCAGTATTAATTGGTAATATCCGGTAGTGTGTTCATGTTGTGCACAAATCAACATACGACTAAAGTGTGAGATATGAGATATACTCCTCAAAAAATATACAAACAAACTCCACTCGCATGTTCACCCATGATCTTTATTGAACAGACACGCACAGAGCAACCAAGATGTTTTTTAGCCAACAATGATCTCCATCACACAAGTTCTTTCCAGAACATACCAAAATAATCATGTGTGCCAGCAAAATGTGCAGCCAGAAGCTATTGACCCAGATTCAACTTCTTGCCCCCAGTTGAGCAGTCTGAAACCAGTAGGCGACATACAAGCATATCGAATTTTTATTTGATTCGATGTTGAAAAGACTCTGGTTGATGGATAATTTGCTAACACCTGCAATACAGAATTCCCCAACGGTTCCATTGTTGGATTATCCTAGTGATGGCAGCTTGATTTCCTGTCGGCCTCCGGAACCAGGCCGTGGCATCACACGCGAAGCATCTGCAGGCTTGGCCGTGAGTTCTTTATCCAACCTGATCAGGGCCAGACAAGCGCTGAGTATATTATATTTAATATCAGGCAACATGCACCACAATATCAAATAATGTTGTTGTTGATGTCATTACCACATTTCCTGACTCCCAGATAGTTTTCTTCAACAAAGATCCCAGTCCACTTTGCATGGCAAGTTTACAAATATTGAGTAACAAAATCACCAACCGTCCATATATGATATCATATTTATAAAATATAATTGGCAGTAATATCACACAATGTTCTGTTTTTGGGTTTGCATACCTGAAAGCACATCCCCACGGGAGCATCTCCAGAGAAAGTAGGTCAAAATTTAGCAGCCGTTCCATCACAGCAATTGCTGCATCCAGCTCTGCGTGCCTCTGGGCACGTTGAGCTGCTTTCTCAAGTGCTATACGAACTGCTTCATTGTTGGCCATGATCCCCCAGGCCCTCGCACTAACACCAGAGAAGCCCCCTAGGATCTTGAACCGTCTATAGTGCAACATTGCCACTATTGGATATATGTACACCACCAGCACAGGAATCACAATTTTCAAGAATTTTTCACTATTCTCCCACAAACGCATTTTTTGGGTTGTGTTTTGATAAAAATGATTCAGAGTGACTATCCCAAAAACAGCGATTTTTGGCTACATAGGGTTCACGCCCTCTGGATGTCGTTCACGCCAAACAAAGGGGTTTCACGCTAGTTTCACGCTGGTTTCACGCTGTTTCACGCTACCCCCGGGCCCAGAGAAAAACCATGATCCTTTTCACTTTTATTTCACAAGTTGCCACCTAGAGAGGCCTGCAATGTTTTCTCCCGAGTATTCTGGTTTGGATGCCACAGTTGCTAAATTAGTGGTGCAAGCGGGCTGAAAGTCATCAGCATCTAACATATGCGTTGAAAAGCAGGAATGAAGCACCAAAGGGAAATCAAATCATCAATAAGTGAACACCATTTGTTGTGAACTTATGTTTTGAATTGATATCGATTATGAACACATTTGGGACCCGGAGATTGTGCAATCCTGCAACGCACTTGAAACCGAATTTGTATTTACATGGATCCATCGGCATGACATACCAGAGTCTGATGTAAGAATCACATCATGGCTCATTTGCAAGGCTTATGGCCTAGATGTAGTCATCATCAGCCAAGCCCTTACTCAAGAGAGGGCTGTAGCGGCCCTGTTCACATTCTTGCTTGAGGTAGGCACGCACTGGTGTTAGAAGAGCATGACGCCAACGGTAGGGAGCCTGCAAATGGCAGAGAATAATACACTCATGCCATGAGCCCAAAAAACTCAAAAATGTAATGATGCCATGGATCCATATACTTGTGGTTTGTTTCATTTTATCTTATAAATAATATAATTCATTATATGATGTGTATGTTAGTTGGACATATTGTATATCACATTATATATATAATACACACAGGTCACCCAGCAGTAGTTCACCGGTACCATCGAACATGATTGGCTTCCTATCAACACTGTTTGTCTCAAATGATGCTGTTGGATACTGGGAATCCAATGTTGGATTTTGTAAGAGACATTTTTTGGTTGAACATCACACTGCCCAGGAAATCAAATATGCTTGTCATACACTCACAGCTGATAGGCATGTACATGATAGGCATGCATGAGTAATCCAAATGTTTCCCAGTGGGACCTTCACCTGGTGCTTTGGTACCACCATGTTCAGGTAGTGTGGCACTTCCATCGATCCAGCAGCATCTGCCTGAGCACGGGATTGGCGCTGATGGAATACAGGTGGTTCACTGATGGGGTCAACCAAAGAATTGAAATATTAATAATCTATAAAATATTGTACTATTTTTTAGTCAGGCGAGTTGATAGTGTCAAGTTGGATTGAACTGGTGGTAGCTATCAAAATACCAAGGTCATTGATCAAGCTTTGTCATATAATTGGCAATTGCATCACCAGATTCTATGAGATCCAGCACTCAATAGTTAAAAATGATTTGACAGCCAGTGCACCTTCCGATGCAGGGCTAGGACCCTCTTGGCAAACCTCCGAGGATATTCAGCCGATCGTTTCATCCCTGGGCCACCTTGCCTTGGCACAGTGGTTGAATTTGGCTTGATTGTTTCAAATTGCATCCAATTATGTGAACGCATATGGTTTCCAATATAAGCATATCCCTTGATGTAAAACTGCCACCAAACCCAACATTATCAAGATTGCACATGACACCAGTGCTGAAATCAACCTTCCAGATGCAGACAGGATACACAGTGACTTTTCCCTTTTTGTTTACCCGCTTGATCACCATGGGTTTCTTGGTTGTCTTCTTGTGTTTCTCAATCCGGGCCTTGTCCTTTGCAGTCATCTTGCGGATAAGCCCTACCAACCAGGGTCTCAGTGCCACACGGCCAAGGTAACTAACCAACACAAAATGGAGGACTGAATGGAACTGAAAGCATGGGTCAGTGGGATTCTGAGGAGTCCGCGCTATCCCAAAAAGGATACTTGGTTTCCGTGTCGGACTTCCATAAGCCCCCATGGGACTCAGCAAACGCACATGACACCATTATGACACCAAAGCAGGTTGTAGAGAATTGTATGTGATTTGAAACTTCATATGCTTTTTCATGTTGATGTTTCAGTATTCCATAGTTTCCCTGGATCCATAAAGTCATGAAGAAACTGAGACACGATTTACCCAGATTGACAATAAAGGAATTCATCATAATTCACGTTGATACCAACAATATCAAAACTGAGACTCTGACAAAGTTGCTGTAGTCCAATCCAAAGGACGTACCACAAGGGCTGCATACCTGAAGTAAGCCATCAGTGGCATCAAAGAACTACGGGGTTGCTCTGTAATGAAGTAGACTCCACGGGCTGCCGCAATCAATCCGAGGATGATCCAACGCACTGCGATCCTGGGCTAGTTGATGGGTCTTCTTGATAAACTATCAGCATAAAGTATTTCGGATATGTAATCAGCATAGTTGCATGCATTTATGGCACATCTATATATTAGATGCAGTGTAAATCATAAACACTGGTCAGGCCATGTAGATTGTCCATCTAAAATATATCTTAATTCTACAATGTATATCAAATCCAACACATTTGTTTGGGGTCTTCCACAACATGTTTTAAGTGGTTTTCACCAGATCGGGCACATGTTTTGTGACATGCAGATCCACAGAAATGAAGAACGTATTCCACTGACCAACCACATGTTTTTGTACACCACAACTTGATCAAAAAGAAGCAATGTTGAATAAGGTTGACAAGATTCGTGTTGGCTTCTTTGATGTACTGTCGCTTCTGGTCCCCCATTGGCCTAGTACGGGTCCGTTTGCTCGTGGCTGAGTTCACCCATACAAACGAAGAGCACGGGGGGCCTCCAATTAGGAGGCCCCCAGGCCGAATTCGTAGCACTTTCGTCAGGATCTTCGTGAAGCCACGCCTTTGCCAGTCGGCTTCAGCCAACCAGCTGCATTATTTCTGTGGGGCTGCCAGGGAATCAGGTTTCTGGGTCATATAGGATATACGTACACCCAATCCAAGATAGTCAGGAATAAGCTGTACTACTTTTGGACTGGTGAGACCTGTCGATAGCATGTTTCACTAAGTACAGTATCGATCACTTTTGTCCCTGGGAACTGAGATCTGGAATGCATGTTGATTCTGACAGCTTCTCGGGGCCCCGGCAAGTTCAAGATATCTCCATCTTCACCATCATTCAGGTCGAAGCTTGAACTTAGCACAAACCATAGTTCTTTTAATCATGGATTGATCAGTTGAAGACATTAATTTGATCTACTACTACCAATGATGCACACGTGCAATGACAAATGTTGTACTCATAAAGCTCACCCTTGTCACCATCAATGATGGGGCCCAATGCCAATATTACAATTCATGCATGCATGCATGCATGCAGATATCATATTCAGCAATGAGTGATGGCTGCAACTTTCAGACATACCATGTGGTGTGTGCACACAAGAACTGAGTGCCAAGCGCCCGCATGTTGTTCTCCCCTAGGACACAAAGAAGTGGTGACATTGATTTTGTTGATAAACTTTGTGTTGAATACTTGACAAATCAAAATCAACAATCCATTGCATTACTACTTGAGGAACTTCAAGTGCAAAATATGTGTCATGAAGGTGGAGGACCGAGATACATGCAAATCACTGGGATAGTCACCAAGTGTTATCCATTTCCCTTGCCAATCACATATGACTCTGTTGCAGCATGTCGTTGTCATTATCGTTATATTTTTGCCACTGGGGTCCTCACGGTATATGGTCGACAATGCTGCAGCCCCAGCAAAGGCATCAACAATGTCCAAATCCTAGGAAGAATAGGCCAAGTTTTTTTGGATTCAAATCCTAATCATCACACCTATGGAAAATCACACCAAAGGAGAAAAGATAGTACATCATCATCATCATCATCATCATCATCATCATCATTATCATCATCATCCACTGATGCATCTTGATGCGATAATTTGTTCATCAGTTGATGCTTGGTCTAAAGATTCTGCAGTGTTGCTAGGCTGATGTAGGCTCCAAGATCCAGACCCGGTGTTGGTCATCACTGACAGCAGTTTGGGCGATGAGGTCCACCATATGTAGCCTGAGTCAGTTCCGAACATTTATCAAATGATATTCAATACAATTATTAAACATGTGTATCATATTTAGTTTGCCCAATTAATTTGATCAACCACAACTTGTTGAGCAAACCGGCTTTTATTTACAATGGACCTAACATGCATCAAAGTAGCATAAGAATCGGCAGGCCCCATGTCAGCAAAAGGTTTGATGCTCGACTGGATAGGGCCAAAGGTGAATGGGTCCATGATGGCCGAACCCGGGGAGCCATCAAGCCGCCACACTAAGGAAACGAGGTGGAGTCGAGAGTTCACTGAGCCACCTGCTTCGTTGCCAGCAGTTCAGGGAAAGTGATGCCTAGATCACAAATCATCATAACATCAACTACAAGATCGATGAAATTTCAAAGCTGCACATGTAAGAATCAATCTGTTATACACCTGTAGCCTATAGTGGTGAGGATGTCGCACCCTAACAGTCCATGGACAATTGTTGCAAACTCTTTGGATTCTATTTGTTTCCCCTTTTTCATATAATTAGCCATGGCTTGTATCACAGTGCAGCTATTGTGTGCATTTCACCATCCATCGGATTGATTTACACACCATGTTTTAGGCAGCAAAGGCATCTCTGAATTTTCACCGCCCCGCGATGTTGGTGATAGCCAAGACTTCGAGATTGAGACAATTGCATGTCTGATGTCGCCCTGAACTGTTGGCCGCTGGTTCTGCAATATCATAAATACTATGACCCAGATGTCTATTATTCATGATTGAAGTGTTCCAATATTGATGAACCGAAAACTGATGGATCATTGAACATGTTGTTTGCACCCAACAAGCCAGTCTACGTCGAGGGGACATGTTCACTATAATGCTATGCCCAACAGACAAGTAAGTGGCATTGCATGGTCTCAACTTTGGCAAATTAAAAACGACTGGACAGTGGACATTCCCCAAAAAATATGTTCTGACCTGCCAGAAGATGTTTCCCACACATCATGCCACATATTTCCTACTGAAAAGAGACAGTGATATTCACTGCACCCACACAAAAGTCCGAGGGCTTACGGGCCAAGGGCAGCAGGCGGAATCCACATTGCGCACATCTTGGCAAGTTCCCACCTCAACAACACAGATCATATGACATGTATCAATTTACTGGTTTTCTTGGTCAAAGGTAGGGTCCTCAACCTGATAAGCCTTGAAGTTACAGTAGTCAACCAATTGGGTTTTTGAACAAATCGGGCACAGTGAGACTTCTGATACTTTCATATAAAAAACACATGTGGTATATTCCATGATGTTTTCCATTGATGAAAAAAAACACCATGTTTTGACGATGACATGATCCCACGAACATCTGGGTCTCCAGCGCTAGCTTGGGTCCACCACGTTTGTTCCAAGAAACGCTCACACCGCCCTGCTTGTTGATCTGGCACGAAAGAGCAGCTAGCAGGAGCTAGTTCCGAAAGTCCAATTATATTATTATGAATTTGGCTTGATATTTTGGTTAACCCCAATCAAGAGAATCATCAATCATGCTGGCTCCAAAAAAATCACCAGACCACACCATGTTTTCACAGCTGTGATTTGTTACAAATAATTCTGAAGACATTCCCGAATGAAATTTGACAAGGTATGTTATTTGTTGTGTGACTTGTCATCATATCAGGTGTGCCTGTATGTCGGTAATCCCAGTCAATTCAGCAATCTTCTCAACTGTTTCGGACTCCACATCCTTGATATAGAATGAACCACAGGAAGAGCGTGACTGCGTCAACCTAGGCTGATCAATCAATGACGTGTGATGTATCACTTGTGGTTTTGGGGCTAAAGAACGAAACAATCTTTATAGTTAAAATTGCACCCATTCTGCATACAAGAGACTGCATTTGCATTTGTTTTTCGGGAATGGTGATGTAATCATGGCATCACATAAATCATGACGTACCAAGACATCCATAAAATAATGCATTTCGATTGCCAGGTGTCAGATACAAGCGAGTGATTGTCCCAATGACAAAATCTGGGTCTCAAGCAGAATTTGGATGCGGCAATCACTCTCAACACCCTCTGGCGGCAACAAAGTCCAGGACCTAAGAGCCGTCAGTGGTCCGTTGATGGCAGTTGATGGCTGAAAGTTCAAAATCGATATAAAAATATATATATATAGTTATCGTTATTGTATGTTTTTAAAATATAACTAAGAAGGCTATCCACCATACTGCTTTCCTAGATAGAAGCAGTGTTTTGCATTTGGAGTCACTCAAATTTGTAAAGGGTGTTTGATAAATTGATTCCCAATCAGTGTGACTGCAAATGCATTGCGATGCTCATGTATGATCACACCCTATAGGCATAGTTAAGGAATGTGGGATGGACACAATAGCTGAGGAAGGTACTTCTGAGTAAGTGTCCCATCTGCCGGGGGATAGCGCATAGCTGGATCGTCAATAGCCGCCTTCAAGATCGCCAGGTTTTCAGTTCTGGCCTCCGAATGCAGCAATATGAGAAATGCAATGTATGGCACATATGAGTTGGTAGATTCACAAAAGGCATTTGGTCCCATGATCTTCTACACCATATTAAATATATTATATGCAAAAAAGTCATTATCCTTCAAGACTGTAGATCGATCGATCAACTTTACAACACATGTTATACAATCTTTACTTGTTTCCAAAACAAGTCTTTGATTGTTATCTTGATTTACCATGTACTTGTAGCACAGTACAAATATAACATGCTTGGATAATATTCTTAAATTCAAATATAGTCGAAAACCAGTGATCACACTTTTCCGTGAAACAGTGCATGTGCACAGGCTGGAGCAGTTGAAGCGTTGTATCATCAAGGAGCATATCATATATATGTTAGAAAATATATTAGCTTTCTCCACCCTTCCATCCCCGGGTAGGCGTACTTGTGCTTGCTTGATCTCTAGCGCATGCTTTGCTTTGGCCTTCTCATCATCCTTGTTTTTCCCTTCATCATTTTCCACATCAGCTGGTGTACCTACAGGCTTCTCGATTGAGCCAGCCGAAACGTCTTTTCCATCAGATTCCTGCTGATCTGGTTCTTTCTTTTCCTGTGGCTCCTGGGATATTGAGAATATATGATGTTTAAGGGCTGTCTCATCAGAAAACATATGTTCTACAGGATAATTTAAGCAACAAAAAAAGAACTGGCTGAGTTCATGTATCGATCAAATGAGATTCACAACAGCTTCAATACAGTCCTCAACATTCTTTTCTTCTGGAATTTCTTTGCTCTCTGTCGCGAGCTTCTTTCTGGCTTCTGCTTTTTCTGCTGATGCGCTTGAACGGACCCTCTTCTTCGTTACATTTCCCCCTGCTGGTGCTACTTTTGATTCTATCTTTGCTCTTTTCGGGGGGTTCTCAGGCTCAGTCGTCTCATCTTTGGCATCATCTTCAATCACAACTTCTGGTTCAACCTCTCCAGTATTGCCAACACTGGAACCTGGGGGATCATCAGCAACCTTAGCTGCCCCATGAGATGCACTTTTGGATTTACCACGAGCTCGTCCACGGCCTTTCCCACCTCTTCCCCGCCCCCTTCCCTTTCCCTTTTTTCCTGGCTCTTCGTCCTCCTCAAGATACCGACGGTCGGGGTCCTCGGTCTCCCCATCTGCCTCCTTTTGCATCTGGCGGAGTGCCAGCTGTGCCTGCGATGTGTGGGAAAGGGCAAGAAACCCCATGTCAATTTGAAACAATGTGAGTTGAAAAAAGGTGCTACCATGGCTCTCACACACACAATTGCTAAGACAACAAAATAACAAGTACAGTCTCATCAAACCCATCATTGATCATCCTCCAGATAGTGAATATAAGGAATGATTTCAACATGAGATTCATAGACATCAGAGCACAAGTATGACAGTCAATGTTGCCTTCACAAATTCTTGCTCATGATGGTCTTCATCTTTCTTCAATGTTTCCAAATGCTCGTCAACTTCCTTCCACAACTCCTCCATCTTTTTGGGAAGTTCACCAAGGGGTCTTCGATCCTGCAGGTCAAGGGTAATCGATCGATATATAAGAGGGAACAAAATTTGTGACCACGTCTCCATTTAAATCGATCTATCATGATCATGTTTGATACTTTTACATCGTCACGTCATGTAACATGCAAAAATAATATCCCGTATCCAGCCTTGAATGTTCCTTTTCCTGAACCTCCTGGTTTCCTATCATCATCTCCTTTATCACTTTTCACTTCTGCCTCTACTTCCTCTGCGATCCTTGCTTCATCAAGTTCTTGTTGGGCACACACATCTACAGAAGGTTTCGTTTCCTCCTGGGCGGGTTCAGTCTTGTTCTCAATATTTTTGTTGGGCTTAGCATCCAAGACTTTTTCTGGCTCGAGTTTTTTCACACTAACAGGCTCTCCCGTGGACGACTCGGGGACAGAAACAGTCTTGCTCTTCTGTTCTGTCTGCTCCTTTTGCTCCTTGTGCCTGTTCTGCTCCTGCCCATCATTCTGTTTGTTGTTCTCTTTGGGCTCCATGGGTTCATCATTGTTTTCCGTTGGCGGGCGGGGTTTCGACGGGCTCATCACACATTCGTCATCTGACATGATCTGTACGGTCTCATTGTCTTGGTATAAGGTTTCCAGCTCCAAGGGTATAACCACGTCATCATCTGTCAGACACTCTTCTTCTGGGGATTCATCACTCTCATCGTCATCAGTCAAGGCAGTCCCCGGACCAGTGTCGGTTTCCAGACAGCCACCCAAATTGGATGTAGAATTCCCCCTCTCCAACCTCCACTGGGACTCGATGAAAGGTGATTCTTGCTGTGGGGAAGCTGACGGGGGAGAAACTGTGTCTGGCATTGGCAGTGTCTGTGCTTCATCTGGGTTTTCTTTTGGCTTCTCCTGCCCACAGCGATTTTGATATATAATTTTGTTTGACCTGCATCCTATCAAAGTGGGCCTAATGGGTGAATGAAGAAGTCCAAAAACGGTGGAACAGAATCACTTCTTCACACGCTCAGGCTAAAAATACAGTCCAAAGACACGCTCCAGCATTTCAGAAAACCATGCAACACACATATCAGATTATAATAGAACTATAATAATATTTTTTTTGCAACTGGCAATTCCTCAAACCCCAGTCATATCCTGATATTCTTACCTACCCAAGCCCACCTTCTCCTTCTCCTCCGACTTTTTGCTCATGCCTCGGCCTCGCTGCGGCTTTTTTTTGCCTTCTGGTGTAAGCAAATCGTTTTCCTGGCCATGCAGACATGCAACCTTTTTTATATAATAGGCAACACAACTCTCAAAGTTGTTCACTATCTCGATTGATTGATCGATCGGCCAGTGTGAAATTGACTGTACATCGATATAATGGATAAGGTATGGTCTTCATGAGAGGAAGACAAGCACCCATGACTCATGAATTAATATATGATATCACTGATATGAGAGATTTTTTATAACCAAAATCCCAACTTCTGCCGGTCCTCCAACTTCTGCCGTATCACAGCTTTCAACGTCTCAGTTCGCTCATGCCCAGGCCTGATATCAAAGTTGGAAACTAATATTATATATATAATATGAAGGATATCTCAAATGATGAAACGTTGGTTGACTAAGAAATGCAGTTAGATTTCAAGGCCATGGGCATACTAGTGACTCATATGTGACTTTCACAGATTCTGACTGGCAGATGTGAGAAATAAAATGTGAGAACCGGGCCTGGCAGATTTGTTGCGCTGAAACCTGTCCATCGACCATGATGCCGAACCCATGATGGTTCCGGCTTCGATAATTGACCATGCCTGGGCAAATGATGTGTCCAGCAATTTCCAACTTAGGGGAACCAACACAATACCTGCTTGGATTTAATAATCATAGCATATTATGCAAATGACTGATGATAATGACTGAATCAGATATCAACAACATGTAATCAATATGATGCATGTATCACTTTAATTAATATACGTTGTATGCACACATGAACTGGAAAAAAACATCATTTGATAGATCAAAATAACACAATCCTGTTGGCACCCACGGGTTGGCCAGTATCCTGCCTGGTGCTGCTCGAAACGCTTCCATGGGTTAAGCCTATAATGGCTTGATGCCCAAGCCAAGCTGACCTGGCTTTTTTTTGGTCCACAAAGAAAAGTTTGGAAAATAAGGAAAGAAAAAGAAAAATCCTTTGGAAGATTGGGAGCGAAATCTAGAGACCCCACCTCAAGTTCCTTCCGACGGGGAAGGCTGTGTGCGAAGCTAGCGAGATACGACAGGTTGAGTTCGTAGTTGTGGTCGCTCACAACCTCCAAAATGAAACCCCAAACCAAACGCTACATGTGTGATCTACCAACAGCAGTTCACACCAACTCTGTTTGATTTCTAATCTTGAAGTGATTTCAATGATATGAACGGCACACAAATGGATTGATCTTTGATATGGCCTCACGCTCTGTGATGACAGTGCGCTTCCCCTCCAAAATGATGAACCGGAACTTTGGCACCTCATGGTGCTGATCAATCATGGACAAAATGCCAATTTGCAGAGAATAGCACATATTTCACCATTGGGAAATGTCTTTGATCTTCCAGGTAACTAGGCCAAGGACTAACTTGTAGTCCTTCTCACCCAACCCAGCACGCAGACGCAGAACCTTGCGCCTTTCGGCAATGAAGCCATCATCCTCACACCAACTTTTCAGCCACTCCTGGCAGCAGAAACATGGAAACTCGAACCAGCCCCTGCAAGGAAATTGATTTGGAAACAACACAATTTCAATTATGTCATGAAACTTATATCTGGTAAAACACGAAACACTCTCATCAATTAGGATTATTTTTGTTGTAGTACTTTTCATCCTTTGGCATACGTTGCATGTATGCTGTATCATATATCCTAATTACCATGGGGATCCACAACCTCAACAACAAAAGATATGGACATGATCTTTTGTCTCCTTGATCAATGCCACATTTCTGGCATTCATGCGCTTCGGAGTGAACATCCATGGCTCAATATCAGCCATGGTCGGCACACCCCCCGAAACCTGCAAAACCGTTGTTCCACCCACATCCAAATGCCATGTTGAGGATTATAATTTGTATTGTGTCCCTTTTTGCTTTCATGTCAGGCCCATTGGCGTACAGCCCCCTTTAAGCCAAATTGATGGGATCAAACATAGAATGGTGGTGACCCATGCACACTATGGCAAAACAACAGCCAGCAAGTAGGTGGGTGTGTAGGCAGGGATGGGAGGCACCCAAAAACTCATCGAGGTTGATGATGTCTTCTCCAGAAAGATGCTCCATACAACCTGGGAGGAAAGGCCCAACTACTGGAATTCAACCCATAAAGGTACAGGAGAAGTACATTTCACACATTGAGGTTGAATTCAAGTAGTTGAGGACCAGACCGAGAGCTAGTGCTCGCTTCATAGTGCCATGGCATCATTCCCAGATCAAACGAGCCATCATTGTTTTTGTCACCGCAAGTAGTTGGGAAGTCTAGAAAATCTGTTGGGTTGATGACCTGAGGCAGCTATTCAGGTTTCCATCTATCAGGTGAACTTACCTCCACCACAATCAGTATGATATTATATTCGATACTTTCCATGTGCCATGTTGGCAGTGCTTCATTCATACTTATTGGTTGGTTGCACCCCATTGCAACCAACCTGGGCCAAAATGGCCTCCACCATCACTGATTCATGTCCATGCAGGCCATACCTGATGGCAGGTGCAAGGAAAAGGTCGTTCATAGCAAAACAAAAGAAGTATTCTAACCACCTTTGTTTGAAGGGTTGTGGATCCCCAGGGATCATATATGTATATATGTAAATATTGATATATAAAATATGCTGGAAATTCAAGTGGCTTTTGAATCAAACATCATCAAATATATATGTATACTGTATATATAAATATACGCTATTTCTTGGTTGAGAATGACAGTAAATGCTATATGCTAACTTGAGTCCAACGCGTGAAATATCAAACAAAGAAGATCTCACCAGCACAGAGAGTGAACGTATTGAAAAACAGGAATATTGAGCATGAATAATATGGGTTAGGTATGATTCGATCATGTCAAAGATGTCCAACAAAAATGGGAGTGAAACATCAAAACAGAGGTCTGGCACATCAACAAGCGGGCTAAGTCGGTGAAAACTGTGGATGCTCATCAAAAACAAACCTATGCAATACTATCAACATGATGGATCAAAAAACATGGCCTACTAACCTCAGCTGCAAAACAAATGAAGGCAACTAGAAGTGGAGAGAACTGGATACTACGCATGGCTACAACCAAGTTGTGTCCACGAACAAACCGAGCATTCTGGCGCTTACGAACCGTGCTTACCAACAAGCTACTGTCACTGTCATGACCATCAAAATGATGGACACAATATGCAAAGTGGTGGTATCGAGTTCCCTGATGACAATAGACTCAGCCAGAGATGATACAATACTCCCCAAATTGTACATAGCATTGGATGATTGTCCGGCAGGGAGTTGTCCGATTACATCTTCTATCTACTGCTGGATGACTATATAAACTGCGAATGCCAGTATGTTGATACATATACAATGCAGTGACTTGCACATGATATTTGAGTGATATCGTCATCACGCAGAGCATTTGACAGTGGTGAAGCAAATCACCATGAGACATGGTTTCATAGATTCCTAGCATTTCATAGCTATGTTTATCTATCTTTGTTTCATTCGAAAAAGATCAAACAACAACTACGCATCTAGGAAACTTATCATATAGCTAATACTATGAACATGTGTCAATAGTTGATATGTGAGAATGAGTTCTTTAAAAAGAATCTGTTACTCATTCATACAGCATCCATCACCCATCATCCATCAAGATCCGGGCGAAGACTGCTGCCATCACAGGGCCATAGAAGCTTTCATCTGACCAGGTCACAAGGCAACCCAGTTGGCACCACAAGTGATCGAACTACCGTTGAAACTGGCTTGATAAGCGCCAAACATGAAGACATTTGGCAATTGAACCACCAAGAAATTACAGTAGTATATTTGGCAAGTTAACCTACTAAAAAGGGAATATTTATCATGGGCTATAATTATAATACCCCAATATAATGCAACAACATCTCACAATTAATTTCAGAGTCCACGAAACTCCAGGATCCCCAGGTTGGTTGACACTACTACCTTCAAACATCTTCACTGATCAGTGAAACCAACAAATCCAAGGGATAATGATATTTGGTTAATGTTGACTATATACAGTATCTCAATACATCTCAATCATTCCCTACTCATACCCCAAAACACATCCATATTATAATCCTATCAGAATTGGGGGTCACCATCTCCCCATCATTCCAGCGGACGCGATGAATGCCCCGGCCTGTTGGCACCATGACTGCCAGTCCCATGGGAAAGTTGAAGCCTGTGGTGTCGCTTCTAGCCTGGCTTTGGCCCAGGCTGGCAACTGGGGGTCCAGCTAGATTTTTGTTTTGATGTTTTTTCTAGTTTCTTTTGGGATTCTTGTAGAGGTTTACAGATGTTCATAGATGTTTGTTTATAGATATCCAATAGGACCAGCTAGTTTTGTTCTTCAGCGTGTTGATGTAGTTGCATCGATATAGCACCTTTCAATAGCTGCGGTTCAACTGTGGAAACAAAATCAAGGACCAAGCAGACAAGTAATGCGGTGTCATCGTCTTGTCTACCAAGATACTTTGGGTGCCTGGAACAGCTGGAGATTCAGGTGTGGACTGCCTTCCATTTACCATTTGCTTTGTCAAATCATCCTATTCATGCGGTCCTGCTTCAACTCACATGTAACATGTGATAGTACTGATTCGAGTTATAATATGTAATACCACTGCATACAGCGCCCATCCCAAGGTTGAATGTTGCAAAGTAGCAAATGCGATACTGCAAAGCCTTGCCCTGACGGGTGCTTCCAAGCCCCAAGCCATGTCCAAACATAGTTTCAGCTAAAATCACTAGAAAGCAAGAGTACTTATCCGTTCCGTTCCTTTCCACACTTCCCAAAACCCTCCTGCAATTCACTTTTCCCAGCCTCCCCCATAACACCATAGGATTCTATGTACTGCAAGCTGGTATGGCTTGAAGCGTTGATGAACATCACACGGTGATGACCTGACCATGACGTTGCCGGAGGATTATACTGCAAAGTGGTGCCCCATAGTTCGCTAACTTGGTACCTACAATGTGGGGCCCCCGTTTACGATAGCTAAGTTGGTTGAACCAACTAGCTTAACTATGGTTTATGGTAGATATTAATTCGTAGTTAATGGATGTTAATAGGGCTTACAAACCAACTTATAAGTAGGGGGCCCCACATTGTCGGTCAAGTAGGGTTTATGGCTTTATGGCATGTATATCTTTAGAGAGATGATAGATGGGTTGAGAACAGAACGTGCAGCTTGAGGGCACCACCAGTAGCATCCACCAATGGGCTGCGGCGAAGTAATGCCAAACCGCCAAACACTGCGGGTATGTCTGAAAAAAATTGAAAAAATTGGGAAACCAAAAATGCAATGGATTGTCATTGACTTTGACATTAAAACAATCATTGTTTCTGAAAATAGGGTCCCCAGAAATCCCATGGAGGATCATAAAACCACTAGAAACATATTTTGTGTATCCACCAGTTTTGGACAAGCCCATCTCCTTCACGAAGGCCCTATGTCTCTGCGATCCACCCGATTTTTTCCCACCACGCCTGTATCTGCCACAAAAAAGTAGCGATCCGTTGCGTGCGGAAAGAGCGGAGAAATCTCCAATTCATCACTGATGTGGGTATTGTTCACAGATTTGTACCTGCGGTGGAGTCGAGATGCTGCCAACGTGACGACAGCGTGACGTTGCGGGGTTTTCAGTGGGCAATCCACAATCTGCATGAATTGCTCTAACCATCAATTAACCATCAACTATATAATTACCAGTAGCTAACCATCACCAATAGCAAATTCAACTAACCATCAACTCAACAGAATCCGTTGGTCATCTTGGGTTGCAAGGTACTCAACTAACCGCTATATGGGGCTCCGCCAGCCAGTGAAGTCCTAGTAATTCATCCAAACAGTACCAGGTTATATATATAATTTAATTATATATTATTATAATATACATATATATATATATAAATTTTAACTGTCTTTCTACTTATCTGCCCATCTATCTCTTTCTCTAATTGTATATATAGATGTAGATAGATACATAATCATCTGGATAAATGATAATAAGAGAAAATACATCAGTCACCAACGTGGAATAAAATCATGTTGGGATCGTTTCCAGAACCATTATTCCAGTGAACTTCATCGGTGGATGGCACACAGCCAGGTAGGTCGGGAAGAAGAGTTGAGCATCTTCTGCGCGCGGGCGAGGAGAGTCATGGGGATGGGTCATGGCCAGCGATCATTTTCCTGGAAGGACTTCACCAAGAACAATCCAGGGGGTTTGCAAACACAAAAATGGGCTTAAACCCAGGAACAAAACAATGGGGTTTCACCAAATTTCGGGGTGGAAGGGTGGAAATAGTTTCAAAATAGGGGATGTGCATCCAGCTCTATAGCAACAAAGTCTTGACATCAAATCGAAGGTCCCAGAGTTTTGATCCCTGCGACGACAACGGGCCGGAAGCTGAGTGTCTGGATACAGTATGGCTTCTGTTCATCTGGGAAACCGGGGAAACGTACCTAGTTACTGACGGACTTTCTGGGGTCCCCTTGTTGAGAGGCAGGTCCCACACTCAATACGACTCTGGGTGTAGCATGGTTTCGTCGCTGGCACCTTGATCACATTGTAACATTGTAATGCTTTGCATTAGCTCACATGACACGGCATTGCACCTCGGGCACATCTATGTATTATATATACATGGATATACGCAAGCAATAACAATAAACGTATGTATGCATGTATACATATATGTATATATATATATATAATTATAACATATCGTATTTGTGTTCATTGTATTGTCCTACAGTCTCCTACATCCTCTGTGAACCAACCAACCCCTCCCGAAGTTGAGCCAGTTGACGCAGGATCGGTGCTTCCTAAGTGGCTGGGGATTCACCTACAGTATTCCTGGGAGATTAACCCATTACTTAGGATATAAACTTACTATGGGATATTGCTCATGTATACAAGTATCATTCCATACCACATATCATATATAATGACTTGATTTGTGATTCATATCACCTCGTATACCCCTTCTTGGGGGACTTGTCTGACTTAACATCCATTTTATTGGCGGTATGTTGATGAATTTGGTGGGACATATGGTAGACCAGAAAACCTGTCTAAGCCCAAAAATGCTGAAACAAACATCTAGGTGTATGACTAGATGTATATATATATATACATATATATGTGTTTTTGATATGAGTGAATGTACGTATGATTGATATGGGATGATATGGGTATAGTAATCGCAGAAATCATGCATTCACCGTACCTTTGGCTGAATAAGTCCTTGATTTTTGGGCTAAATGTCTTTATGTGAATATACCGCAGATTGTCTGGGATTGGAATCATAGAAATAATTTGACCACTAGATATGAAACTTTTGAAAGGGGAAACACCTCCAGGAATCGAGGTTTTGCAGCTTCTTTTCCAAGTTCATTGGTTTCGTTGGACGCATTCTTTTGCAGAAACCAATGCAAACCTGCGCCTGCGTCTCTGACCTGCAACCCTGGTTGCTCTTGTACATGTTCCCTTGAACTATTCTTGGAAAGTTTCAAACAGAGTTCGATTCCGTAAGCAACGAACTTCTGGCTGGGGTTGAGCCACCCCCGGTCCCCGAAAAAACAATCCTCTTCAAAACGACACTGTCATCCCAAACAAAGTGACTAGTATTCAAAACCAACGCAAAAATTCCTCCAAATACTGGACCGTGTCTGGGACCCGAATCATCCATAGTAAATTACCAATATGACTCACCAACATACCACCACAAAATTGGGGGATGCAACACTGCTCAACAGAACTTAGGTTTGTATCAACAAGTGGTAACACATTTCATCAAAGAGTCATTGTTTTTCTATAAAAACGTGCATATTTGGGAGTTAAATCCAGCGTTTTGAAACAAACCCAAATCATCGATGTGTCGATTGTATATCCCACAATATCACCGTTGTGTACCTATTATCAATGCGGATAAAATCCCATGATGGGACTATTATATCATATTATATCCACATCAATCGATAAAGCCACAATTTTCGCAGAGACCCACTGAGGCAGGGTACCATATTCATCTTTCCCATCGTGTTCAGGGCCACTTCGCTGCTTTCAGACTCGCCCCAGGACACATTGAACCTGGACTGAGCTCAACGAACTGATCTCACTTAGTAATTCCTGGGTAATTGGGTTAGAACAGCTTCAACATATAATGAGTGCAGATGTATTGTATGTAAATATAGTATCCTACAACATATATGTTTTTGTATATGTCTAGAGATAAACCAATAGGTCTAGCTGCATATATTATCGTATACGCATGTATAATGTATATACCCATGTGTACATATAAATATCAGGATATGTTTGGTTAGGATATGTCTATCCCACTTGTTTGTCTTTTGCCAACTTCATGAAGCATCGCATGACCGGCATCACTCTGAGATGGTCCCCGTCATCATTTTCCTTAACAGGATATATGGATATATTATGGGGGTTCCTGAAGTTGAAGATCCCCAAGTCACTATGGTTGTTTCAATACTAAGATGGTCATCCATGACTTGGATGATTTGGGGTATCCCCTATGACTTAGGAAAACTCCATATGTTATAAAACTATATAAAACTGTCATACTAGTAGCATGGTTTTCTTGCATTATTTCTGGACGAACCCAGTTGGGCGTTCGATGTCGATAGACTTAGCAACTGAGCATGTGACTCCTGCAGTCGATGTCGATCGACCTCAGAAGAGATTCTTGTGCTGATGTTTGGCAATACTCTCTGGTAATTTATCATTGATGTGGCTATAGCTATGAAAAATATCGCTATGGAAATCGATTTACATTATTTATATACAAGACATAGATATTCATAACCTGATTTTAGTGTAGTTCTGGAAGATTGCCAGTTTATTTTGATGAGTTAGCCATTAAATACTCTAATTTTCCGTATCTACGTTACTTTACCGGACAGCATCCGGCCGGTGGTTTGAACCCATCCTGTTTGGATCGAGCAACCAGAACATCTTCTGTTATACCCTTGTCATGCTTTGGCCAATAGGGATTTCAATCAACATAATTACACGTTTCTTATCGTTTCTTCTTGTACTTGGATTTGTCCCGTTTGCCATTTTGCTTTATCAACTAGTTAAACATGAAACGCAATGATCCTGTCCATGACACGTATGTTCTCAGCCATTGCTGGCGAACAGCTGCGTCTTTTTTCCAGTAGAAATGATGATAATATCAGCACGATCATTGAAACATAATGGATCAATTGGGACGATAATCAGCAAAAAACATTGTGAAACAATGACATTAAGCACAACAAATACGTTCCTTAAAAAATAAACATAAAATCCCGAAACCCTGCAGGATTTGCCTCAAACACCCATCCTTTCTTCGCCCATAGGGGTTCCGACCACCACGAAGCCAGTCAGCAAAGGGGTGACTGAAGCTACTTCACCTGGAGCGGCTGGGAAATGTTCTGAAAGGTTCAACTAGGAATTTCAAATTTCCTTGTGGGACTTTATATCGGAAATAGTATCTACACATGATTGCAAACAATGACTTGAGTATGATGAGTCAGTGGCGTTCTGAGTCTGAGCCAGACATTTTTTTGAGAATTTGACAGCTAAGCGCTTAGCCATCAGCACAATCAAATTTCAGTTCTACAGACGACCCCGCTTTTAGTCGATCGATTCGTCTCATGACTCCAATCTGGTTGCCTCTGTATGGCAAACTACCCACTTGACTACGCTGTTGAGTGTATGAGATTCTGCAACTTTTACCAAGGTGATATCACACCTCAATTGCACCTGGCAAATTCACAAGTATGGCACCCAGAGCGGAAACTCAGATGGCTGCTTGGTCGTTCGGGATTACAGGTTTGGGGTAAAACAAAAATGTGTGGTTGCTAGTGCTCGGATTCTGGTAAACTAACATAGCTATTGAAAATGACCATTTATAGTGGATTTTCCCATTCAAAATGGTGATTTTCCATAGTTGTGTTAGTTTACCAGAGGGTAGTGGATAAAACCAACCCATGAAGCCATACTCATACGTTTCTCTGACAGTTGACCTGACACTGGGAACACGGGACTGTAGCTCAGTAGGACCAACCATGGGAATCAATGGTCTTGCACTGTGGGGTGTATCATGATTAACCCCATCAACTTGGGTTATTATATGTTATTATATTATAAAATATTGTAAAATCATATAACCACTTACTAACTAGTTTGGATGTACCCCAGAGTAGAAATACTCCATACTCCCGAGACTTGTGAGTTTCTGGGGTCGCGGCAGAACTGCGTGAAGTCTAAACAGGAATTCCCTCCAAAGGTTCGGACCTGAAATGGTCCGTGACGGATGACAGAGCGATTTCCCCAAATGTGGTGGGTTGGAGAAGTGGCTCTTCCAAACCCCTCTACCCTCCGGTAATCAAACATAGCAATTGGAAACCCCTCAAAAATGGAAGTTTCAACGGGAAAATCCTCTATAAATGGGGGATTTTCCATCGTCATGTTTGATTACCAGATGGTATATCTTGCGTAGTTTGTTGTGTATTGTTTCCATGAGTGCCTCAAGCCAAATCAACCGTCAACACCTAGTTGGAGCAGAGGCCACTAAATGCAACTCCTACGATGATACTATGCCCGTGCTTTATACACATGGGAGACTCCGAGCATTTCCCAGCTACAGGTAGCAAGTTCACAAACACGACTGTTATCTCCATCCATCTCCAACCTGTTAAAATTGTCAAAAGAACTCAGGCATTGTTCACTTGGATTTTGTTCACCCCACTTTCCAGCTCCGATGTGAAAGTCTAATATGTGGAGTTGTCTGAAAGTAGATGAAAATAGGGAACCCCAGAACATGATGCTTAATCATGATCTTCCCAAATCCTTCATTATTTGATGGCCGGCAACTTTGATGTATCCCGCATTTTCGGACAGACCCAAAGTAGAAATCATATTTTGGTTTCTTTCATGTAAATCCCATTACATCCCCACAAAATGGTTAGCTGCCGTTAAAAAACACATATTGGGTACCCTCTGGTAATATAATGTGGACGGCTGGAAAATCCCCGAACTAAGTGGAGGCTTGCACGAGTAGCTGGGAGAATCCTCGAACTAAATGGAGGTGTTTTTTTTGCTAAATCATCCATCATTTATAGATAATTCCATTTATGGCGGATTTAAATTGCCATGTTTGATGACACCCGAGGGTATATGAAATTGTAAAAGATTGTGATATTCCGATTAAATCCCATTCTTATGATCCCCCTCTTAACATTGGATACACATATACATTACATACCATAACCAATCCCCCTATGGTATCCTCCCTTCGCGGGCAGCAAATCTGGATCCCCAGGCGGCAGGTCTAGTGATGTCCCAGCGTGCTCGATCTCCATCGGAGAGCACCTGGAGTGGTCCATGTCCCATGTTGGACGGTCCAAGACATCGCTTTTTGGTGGTTGAATAGTGATTGAATGGTGGTTGAAGATACTAGTGGTCTCACCAAAAATGATTGACAATATTGTTTGGGGGTTGAAGAGTGGTTGAATAGTGATTGAATGGTGGTCGAATGGTGGCTGACTTTACTGGTTTGATGATGCTTAGAAGCCCATATAGAGGTGATATTTGGCTGGTTAGTCCTATTGATCCAGCATTCAGGACACCTTGGTTCAGTAGTAGGAATGCTGGGGGTACCAATGGGTACCAGCTCCAATGGTTGCTTGTCACTTTTGGGGGCTCACTGGGTAATTCCCCTGAGATGAGCACCGCTGTTTCTGCAGGAGACAACCAGCACAAACCAAGGAGTGCCATCGAGGGACAAAGATCAACAGCCAAAAGAACATCACTCTCGAACCATCCTGAGTGGGTCATTCCTAAAATCCCAACGTTTCAAATCCCTTCAATCTTAGATACTCACTAAATCTCATCAAATCGCCAGTATATCCTAAATAAACCACCGTTAACCCCCCCCAAGAAATCAGCAACCCGCCCTGTGATCCACCGCCCCGGTAGCCCATGTGGATCCAGCCACATTCAGCTGGTAGATGGGGCCACCTTTCTCCACCAAGGTCACCACCTTCGAAATTCAGACCGACGCCTGGGGTATAGAAATACGCGAACCATGCTATTGTACAATGTTTATAAATAGTATATATTTCTACACCTGATCATAAATAGTTGTTTTATCATGTTTTCTCCCCATCTTTCTCTCTGTCTCTCTGATATGATTTATTATACGAGTGACTAGTGTATATACATATCTCATGAACACGATGAATGATATCTGAATACTCCGTCTTCAATCGAACGCGCAATCTTCGATGTGAAAGTCCGCTCCTCGGCCGTGGCAGTCAACGCTAAGAAGGAGATGCTGCTCACCTGCGCGCCGATGAGGTCGTCGTTCCGATGGTTTTGGGGCCATTCAGGAAGGTTTCAACTGACATTTTTTTTCTTGCAACGGAGGTTGCTATTAAAGAATCTGTACCGCCAATTGTGCCAAAGTCATGCGAACTTTTCCAATTTAGAACCTTAAGATCTTTTTAACTTGCCGAGATGTGTATGGCTTAAAACTTGTCACACCCAAAATTATAGTTTCAGATCCTTAGAATAACAGTTTATTCCCCGCCTGGCAGGTGAGGGTCTCTAGATTTTAACAAAGGTGCGACTCCTCCTTTTTCCTCTCCTCCTCGTCCTCTTCCTTCTACTCTTCGTCTTCTCTTCCAGCTCCGGATGCAGTGGACCATGCCGTGACCGGAACTCCATATCGCGAGCGCAGGATGCTGTGGAGGGCGCCTGGACCCGAACACATGCCAGAGAGAATGCCAGAATATATGTCCAATGGAATGGCAGACTAGATGCCAAATAGAGTGCCAGAATGAATGCCTGAAGAGATGCCAGAATAGATGCTAGAATATATGCCAGAAAGGTCCGATAGAATGTCAGAATATATGCCAGAAAGTATGCCAGAATAGATGCCAGATAGAATGACAGAAAGAATGTCAGATAGAATGTCAGAGTATATGCCAGCAAGTATGTCAGCTAGAATGTCAGAGTGTATGCCAGAAAGAATGTCAGATAGAGTGTCACAATTTAAATGCCCTTTACTTCCAGATGATATGTCAGAAACTATGTCAGAATGGTGCATCAGGGTGGGGAATCACTCGAAGTAAATTAGTAATTCATGAGGTTACCACACTTGCAGCAAGTTTGAGCCGCATTCGTTTTGGGGTTGTTGAAGTGAGAAGTATGATGGTGCCCCATATCCAACAAAACCAGGTGCATGGAACCAGCGTTTGTCAATTTCTGGGATCAACACATATTTCCTCTATGGAAACAACCATGCGTTTCACATGTTGATGAATAGGTTCACAACACCAAAAAAGGGTTAACTCTGTTATTTTCATATTGATGGACCCAATAACCAACATGGACTGAAGCGAAAACAAGTAATGAGCACACTAGCAAACAACAAGCTGGCCCATTGCCCATAGCGGTTTGCACCTGCGTGTTGGTACCCACCAATTCAGTCATAGGAATCTCACCGCAAAAGTTGATTTGAACCTCAATAGTGCTGGCACATCCACTGGATTTTGCGCGGTAATGCGCTGTATGTTGACAATGTATGAGTATGTATGCTCCACTTTGCCTAATCTTCAACTAGGCTCTCTGACGCTCCTATAAAGTATAAACAATGGAGGAGACAACTTGGCAATGTTGGAAGGCTTTGGTCCCTTGAAAAACTCGCAAAGGTGCGAGTTGTCTGAAACATGATGTCAACACACACAGAGCTATCCACAGCGACGAGGGGGATGGCTGCACTGCCCCCCATGTTTTTTCTTTGGACATGAGCTGCACCGAAAAGATCACTCGAGTTCAAGTGCTGGTGGGAAAGCATATTCATAGACTTTTCCGTTGAACGTGAGCACGTAGAGGGATTCACCATGAATTGAAATACCAGTGGGCTTTCCAGCCCCAGCCGTTGTCACCACTTCCCTTGGAGTTGTCTCACCATCGTCAAAGCATAAAATATGCCACAGGTTGTTCGAGCTCAAGCTGGACCCGCCATACACCCTGCCCCTCTCTGTCACAAACCTCAGTCGAAGCGCCCAACGCATTTCAACACCATCGAAACAATCCCAGAAGGGCTCTTGCCTGCGAAGTGGTTTCACTGACCAAACATCAAGAAAAAAATCAAAGTGGAACACCTCTGATCGTAAGAAATGCTTAAAATCACACCACTACCGGACTTAGAGCATAGTGCAGCAAAGCCACAGACCTACTGCTAAGCCTGTTTGCCACCGTCCCACTACGACCGGTTCGGTCTGGCATGGATCAAAACGCAGGATGGAAAAACGCGCGGACACGAATTCCCCCGCAGCGTAGAGAACATCGCCTTACAGGGCTGGTGATCATATCTACCTGCCACACATCCCACAACCATCTCCAAAAATGTTCATCCCAAAATAGGATTCAACCCCTGCCTTGGCATACGAAAATCCGGCTGGCAAAGAATCCAGGTGGAAAATCCAAAGGAACAGGCACCAAATTCGACCCGTCCAATCGCTTGACCCAACGTCTTCTTTCACGATTTTCACGGTCCCATCCCAACACGTAGAGCACACCATTGGGAGAGAAACCACAATCAAGTATAGAGCCTCATCGGAGGTTTCAAGCCCCCCCCAAAAAAAAACAACAATTCAAGAATACAATATTGTTTGAAAATTGAAAGGCACAAGTTGGGATCATCATAACACGAACTAAGTTAAAAACCGCTAAGACCCACAAGCCAGAAACCATCAATGTTCACTAGTGTCCTCGGTGGGCCAAGCTCGCAGGAAGCGAAATCGTACACCCGCAGTTCTGCTCCCTCTGCAGCAACCACACAGATGTGTCCCTCCGACGAAATAGCAACCTTGCTAAAGCTGTCTCCACTTAATAGATGTCCACCAGAGGTCTCGCCAGACTTCCACCGAGTCAAACCTGCGTCATGAGCTAGGTAGAAATGATCCTGGTGCCAGCAGAAGCTTTTTACCAATCGTCGTCCTCAGGTGATGACCGCAGTACACAGTCTGATACCATAGAAGGCTAAGATGCAAAGGTGGAATCCACTGTTGTACTGTAGCGTGTATTTGTTGATTTTACCTGATGAGTGGTTCTCTGCCAAACTTGCACCTGACATGTATGAAATTGACGGCTTGAAAACACGTTGGGTTACAACAAAACAGTCAACATGTTGCAATTTTGCACCCTTGCAAGAAACAGATGAAACTGGCGAACCAGATCGTCATGGAAAAAATGAAAGTTGGAACTATCTTGTAGCCACCAACAGCCCAGGGTGTATGTTTGTTCCTATAACCTTTTTTGAGTTGGGAGTTTACCCCTTCATTTGGGCACAACAAAACAACTACAGGCAGCTTGGGATTGCTGAGGTACGGTTTCCTTCCCCTTGTGCATTGGAAAAACAATCAGAGCTTCAGGGCTGCATGTTGATAACGAAAAATCTTATTGCACATGGTTTTGTCCAAATGATAGTTGGTGTATGTTTGTATAGTTGGTATAATTATATAAAATAACGAAATACCTGGTCCCGAGAAAAACAAAAAAGGATTGTTTGTACATGAATTCTATAAATCAGGTAGACTGATGTGGCATTGAAATTCCTGGTTTCAGCCACATGTCTTTTGACAATGACACATGCGTAGTGATACTGAAGATCCCGAATACTCTGTGGCTAGCAGTGCCCATGTATCAATTCATTGCTTATCAGATTCTCAGATACTGTCGCATATACGTATATATATATATATATACACATATCGATGACATACTTCTCACCCGTTCCCTTAATCCATTTTTCCAGTCATCAGTCCAACCACCAAACAGGAACTGTTTTTGAGCACAGCGGGTTACTGGGATGATCGCTGAACAATTCACTTGAATGTTTCGCAACGTTATAATATGTTATAATATGAATATTAGAATATATAATCAGTGATATTGCACTATATGCATTGGATGACGAAGATAATACCACATGATGCCTCATGTATCTACAAATAAAACTTCAAGACAAACTTCTTTAGGAATCATGTCGGTCATCATCCACGTGTAGATGCCCAGCAAGGTCAAGTGACTCTGCAAATCTCCTGCTACCCATCGGCCACCACTATGGCTGCTGGGACAAGATCCAAGCTCAGGTGACCAGTGCTGCAAACATCGCCTGATGGTTTCCACAACCCAATAATCTCAAACAATTTAAGCAACCATCCCAAAACATATATAAAACAATAACTTTGGTAAATCCGAATCAAAAATAATGGTGAATAAATGTACGACCAACTTTTTGAACTTTTTGGGTTGCCATAGAGACATCCCAGGTAGGATGCAACTTGCAAAGTGTTGGGAATCCACCAGCCAGCCGCCTCTTTGCGGGCGGGTTGTTCAATCTCTCTGACCGCTGCAGCCGCAAGGCTTCATCGGCAGAGTACTGCACTTCAAAGCCAACTTGTCCCATTGACTGTGCGAACACACCCAGTCGCTTAAGGTTCTGCGCGGAGAGAGATTTGAGATCGATGAGTTGTAGCAACGTGCCCAAGTGGCTTTTCCTTTCCCTGCAGGCTTTCACCCATTTGAATAGTCCCTCCAGCACAACTTCCTCGCGTGTCACTTGCAAATCATGTCGCGCCAAGAGTCGAGTCAACTGGGGCGGACTCAGTCTTGTGAAGCTTTCAAGCTTCACACAACTCTCAAAGTCTCTGGCAATTTCGTCCTCACAGGCTTCTCTCAAGTTGGTGGAACTCACCGCATGAATCTGCTGGAGGACTTGCAGTGCCATCGGACCATCCATGTTTGCTCGCATGTCCTCAGATACATGAGTCCAATAATTACAACAAGATACAGCAACTGATTTGGGGCGTAGTTTGAACCTGTAAGCCTGATAGTTTGATATACCTCACTGTCTTTGACCTACACCCATCTCCAGTCATGATTCCAAAACAACTGAGCATGTCACCGGATTCCAAAACAACTGAGCATGTCACACACCGTCTGTAACCTTGATATACCTTGATGGTGTTGGTCAAATTCTTGGGTATTTCATGGTATTCCGACCTGTTCTTGACTCTTACATAGTCTTTTTCTTGGTCCCCTATGTGCGGTCATAGACGGCCATACTCATCCCTATGCGCTCAGTGAATTTGAACATCCCTCCACTCAACATAAAGCTATGGGTTTCCGTTCAAAAATCAAGTACCAGGAATGGGGAATGGGCACCCTCGATTTTAAAACGTTCATTCCTCAACAACTCTGAAGCCAGGAGCCTGATAAGTCAGGCTTGCAAGCTCACTTTTCTTTGGACATACAGCCACATCACTGCTACTTTTCGGTAGCTGCATTTGGATGGGTCAACATGAAGTATCTGATATGAAAGTTGGCAGCTAAATTGTATGTAGGAATTATATGGAATTATCATGATTGCTTGTAGATATGGGATATATATATTATATATATACATATATATATATATACTACACTCTCTAACTAGAACTTCGATTCAACTCATACATCTTATAATGACTGCAGCACCTTGTACAAGTGCCGTCCAAAACAAAACATGGATTCCGATTCAACATGACAAAACAAATGGTAGATGAAGCGAGACTCCTCTTCTATGGCTGCTGCCAACTTTGGCAATTCATAAGCACCAGCCAGCCTCAGCAATTCTGTTGCGTCCGCGGACGAGATCTCAGGTTCTCCACCATAGATGTGATCAAGCAACGCACGGAGCACATCACCCGAGGCAGCGATTTCAATGGGCTGTCCCTGCTGTATCTGCTGGCCTTCACTGAAGTTTTCACCCAGCAAGGCCTTCAAAGCATTGCTGGCCGCAGACAAAATGATGCGGTGGCCGCGGTGGGTTTGACCATCACAACTCTTCAGAGTGACATCACCTGAGGATTCGATCATTTCCCTCCAATAAACAACTAAAATGTGCGTTCTGTTTTCAATCAAAAGGATGGTTCTCCATTGCGTTTGATTTCGATGTGTGTGTCCATCGTTTCCACGTGTTTCCTGTACCAAGTGTGTCATAAATCTGCGGAAGATAAACTCAATGTGAAACTTCAGGCCCATGAGACAATGAGTTAATGTTTGTCATCATTTCTCCCACCATTACCCTTTGGTAATTGACTTAGCTATTGAAAATGGACCATAGAAATAGTGGATTTTCCCATTAAAAATGGTGATTTTCCATAGCTATGTTAGTTTACCAGAGGGTATGTGTGGAAAGTTAACATAGTTTGCCCAGTGACACAAGTGCCCTTGCATCCAGAGTTCTCTCGCCCGCATCACAAGCTCGCACGGCGGCTCGCGACAAATCTTCATGGCTACAGGCGTAAGGAAACAGGCTCAAAGGAGTATGGATCAAAGTTTACAACCCCATAGATTTGACATGATTTAATATGGAACTAGGAAAGGGGCGCAATGTGCGTAATGTTTGATAGATGATTTTTCTTATGGATCTGGCCACGAGTATGGGTTCCATATTAAATTCAAGCAATGTATTCCCCTAGCCTTCCAGTTACCTCCGTGGTATGTAATTTTACCCTATGGTTTGAAGTTGTTTTTGGGTTGGTTACCCATCTGACAGGTAACTGGAAGATGAGGGAACTCTTGGTACGTTAAATTGCAATGTTGTTCTCAGTTTGCTCTTGGCCAATTGTGTAATCTGCAAGCCAGATTAAGTCGGATGGTTGTACAAGCAGACTCAGTCGCCAATAACCCAAAGACTATTCTTGTACTGGTAGCTCACTGGGAGGATCTCAATCATCCAGATCAGTTCATGATGAATCCGAGTACTAAATCAATAAATTAATTATATGTAGTCTTGAGGTGAATAATAGTCAAATGCATTTCTTGTCACTTTCTTACCCGCAATTGCTCAGGGAACATAGAATCCAACATGTCTCTTGTCTACTTGCCCGTTTATCAAATGGTCGACTGGCTGAAATCAGCCAGTAGAAAAACTGATTAACTGTCCATTCATGATAGCTGAAACATGGATCATAGATCAGCCCCTGATTTCCCAGTTATTTCATGCAAAATTGCAAAACTCCTCCGATCCTCCAAGACTCCCGGCTGGGTCTAGGCTGAAGATAGTGCCAAAGTTCTGGAGGCTGCTGTAAATGGCTGACCATTCCAGTTTTTTTAGGGTTGAACAGAATACCGTCCGCGAATCCAATTGTGGCTGGCTGGAAAATCTCATAGAAATGGTTTTTATAGGAAAATCATCTATACATGGTGGTCCTTACCCCCAAGCAAAGCGAGATAAAACCTGGGAATTGTTCTTTCAACCAATTCTGAGTTGTGGGTTGAAGCTTCTTGAGAAAAGCAACTTGGGATCACCATCTCCGGATTGAAAATAAAAAATACCTGAAACCACAAAGCAATTCCCGCTCCTTCTGTCATGTCCTAAACCCCAGTTGTGGATAGTTACAACATGTTGTTGTACAGGCTTCATCTATATAATGTAAGTATATCCTATGTATATATATATATATGCAATGGATAAAAATAACGTCATATTCATCTACATTTATACTATATAATTGATTAGTTGATAATGTATTATGATTACAGTATATAATACTATAATATTATATATGTAGAGGTCCGTAGTTGCAGGGGCTGATGAGCAAGCAGCAACTACAAGCAATCACCCTGTCGGAGAATTGGGATGATCCTAATGGATCAGTCAAGGGGTGTGAAAATCCTCCAATCGAACCTGTATTGGTGATGAGAGGTGCCGAATTGCCTCATCTGGCCTGCCTGGCAAATGTCCCAATTTAATCATCCATTTATAGATGTCTTGGCCATGTTATCCATAATAGGGAAACCATGGAATTTTCCATCTAGCTCACAGGGAAAAGGGAGGCCGGAGCATGGATACAGCGCGCAGTATGACGATCCATTGATCTTTGCCAAGTGGCCCAGCTGGGCAAGACTGATGACTATGAACTCTTGCGCGGTTTATACCACCTGTTTATAGTAAAATTGGGGAGGTTTACTATTGCTTTACTCAAATTAGATGATACACCTACAACTTGAAACCCATCTACTCAAGACTTTCACTTCTGCCAATATTCTGGTTCCTCTAAAAAATGGAAAAGCTAACTAATAGTTGATCATCATTTTGCCCATAATCCTGGCCATCAATGAAATCTTACTTTACGCCAGTAGTTCTGTGGATGAAACGGGGCTGGATCTTCAACATATGAACACCTACAGATATCAATCGAAATCATATTGGAGAGGGATACACACATCCGTAGATACCAGTGATTTTGCTGTGATAACCAGGCGTTCACTAGTGAAGTAACGACATCTCCACCATCTCCCACGCCGCACCGGAGGCTTGCGCGGAGGTTTGCAGCGCTCAGATTTGTCATCCACCTGAGAACTCCGCGACGGGTATATCACAGATATTTCATGATATTTCTCCAAAATTGCCATGTCCATGGGATAAATTACAACAATCTACAATAAACTATGATGAGCCAGTGGATTTGGGGGGGGCCAAATGACATCTTCACGTGTCTTCAGACAAAACGAAAACGAAGGCAGGATCCTGGGATCCTGAATGGTCTCCCTTTCAAGGACAATTGGACATGATCATGGTGCCAAGTGATGCACTATTGAAACGATTGCCTCTAGGTCAATGTAGAAACATTGTTCCAGAAAATACGCCAAAAAAAAATGCTTATCTGAGGTATCTGATCCTCTAAGCACATAGCTGGCTTACTGTTTGACATCTTTGTTGCCTGGTGTCCGCTTCTATCATCCAAGTTCATCAAAGCCTCAAAAAGTAAAGCTTGAAATCACCACCTTCGTCTTTAAAGAAACACTAGAACTATCTGGTGAATCTGGTGAGCTGTCAAAACTTCTCACGTATTGTTCTGATTTGCACGACACCCAATCAGCATCAGACTGTGGTTTGTAGACGTCGAATTCCCTGCAGTCTGTCCTTGGCCGGAGAGGACATGCCGGCCGTGCCTTTTTGCATATGCTCCAAATGCAATCATACTGGAACCCCAAAAGTTATACAGTATATATCAAATATATAAACATATAAACAAATTGTGCACTGTATTCAACATTTCATCCATGTGCTTGTGAAACATTTCTTGCAGGACATTGGAAAAGCCGATCAGGATTGAACTCGAAGCCTACTGAATCGGGGCTGTTCTTTGCCTCAGGAGGTATCCAATGGTTTATTATGGTTCATCATCAATTTCCGATAAAAGTACATGTTTTCAGGCCAAACATAGGATTGAACATGATTGAAACCTGTTTCATGAAGTCTGACCATGAAACCGGGACCGCCAGGTACAAACAAACCATCATCCGACCCCCTAGTCACAGCACGTGTAGTAAATTATTGGCGACAACAGCCACGGTTGGTGGTTCCAAGTTTTCAACACACTTCGACCTTCACGGTAGAACCAATGCAAGTGGGCATGATATGAGATTGGGAATCATATCTCTATTCACATTATTCACAGCCCTCTGGCACAAGACGACTAGCAGCAACAATACTATTGATCACCTGGGTTTCCAGGTCAAAAAAGAGATAAACATGGCAAACATTGGCAAACCATTCCAGATGCACAGATTTTGAAGAAAGAACACATGAGAAACACACAAGCAAACACTACTCACTACAGTTACTGTCAGTAATAAACGTGGAAAATACATAGATGTGGCACCTTGAGCCAAGTGTCAGGTGCCCAGTAGCACAGTGTGGCCACTGTCAGCACGGTGGTCAGGCTGGCCACACATCGCACCCATGGAGTGGCCTAATGCAACATGGGGAAAGGATGGGAAATGGGTCCAATGGCCAACCATTCACCAAGATTGCCCAACCCTCGTCTTCCGAGCCTGAAACTCGACTCAACATGGTTCTAACCTCCATCATCCCAGTTAGGCAACTGCAAGTTTGGGGAAAGATTCCCCATTCTTCCCAGATCTTCAATATCAGAATTTGTCCCTAACCTTCCAGAACTTGTGAGATTAATACTACCAGGTTTTTCAAAATAGCTTCCTCTCTTCCCTTCCCTCAGCTGACCAAAGGCCTTCAGCCAGCTCTTCCCGGGTGTCCCAAGTGAGTGCTCTACATGTTTGGAGCGCATCTCTTGAGCCTAATGCAACTGTGAGTTACAACCAGCTGTGCAGTATACCGTTTGACCCTTCAAGTACCCTGAAGAATGGTGGTTTACCACATAATGTTGTACTCTTACCTTTTTTTGGGGGGTTATGTAGAACATGTTTTTTTCAAAAATATTGCGAGTTGCACCTGGTTTTGAAACCAAAAATATACTAAAAAACATCGTTGTTCAACTGCAGGAACATGTGTGTATACAAATATATATATATATTATATGATATATTATATATATACATATATTATAGATACAATTATATACATATCTATTTTCTCAAAGCTGTTCAGTTCTCCCACTATCCAATGTTCTTCCTTCCTATCAGCTGCGCCACAGCATTTTTACGGACAATAATGGGTGTCATGACCCCCTAGACGAATATACTGAAAAACAAGCTGCTCTCTGTTCTTGCTTGATGCAAAAGTATATAGATGCGCTGAACAGCCCGTGAGCATATGATTTTCAAACTCGGATGTCCTGCACATCTCACGCAGCATCAAATGTTTATCGGTAGATAGAGGGAGGATCTCTTCGAGTAACCATCCTCCAGCAAACCAAATGTGATCGTGGTGTTTTGGGGGTCAACACAACCAAGCATCCAAGTGAAGATGTCTGCCACTTTGAACCCTCACCACTCTACCAATCGCTTCAAGTCGTGTTTTGGTGTTCTGATGCCATCACAGTGACGGCCCATCCCTGACGCTAAGGCATGTTTTGCAGAAGCAGGGTCGGACGTCCTAACGGCCTATAAGGATCAAACCAGCCGCGTTGGTCACACGATGAAGGCGTGTACTTCAATGAGAAATGCCCAACTTAGACTGTGATCTATCGTGATAATGCAGATTTACACGGCCAAGAAAAATGCGGATGCAACACCTGCAATAAGGATCAATGAGGATCAATAAGGTATATGCATGTATTTTGGACTGAAATTATATTGGTCCGCTCAGAGCGTGATTCCGGTCATTGTGAAAGTTCATCGAACCAGGTATATACTATAGTGGCTAACCATGGTCTGGCCACTGACGGGTTTGCTTTAAACCATCCTGCAAAAATAGGTTGACATTCTGCATGAGCATCAGCTGTTTAATTGCATTGATATTAAGCGGATCATCTGGTTGGCACGAGGCTTACACTGCAGTCCAATTTTACTCTCAATAGTTCTTGTCAATTGAAAACTATCCAATTAAAGCTATCTGGCTCTGTAACTTCATGTTCCATCAGTAAACCTACACACCCGAATCAGTGAACTATGTACATCATGGCTGGTGAGAATTGGGTGTCCCACTTGGCTTTCGAGGTTTGCTGCCAAGGTGGGTCCTAAGATTCAGAGAACTACTGCACTGCACTGCACAGGTCTATGAAGAGTACCTGAGGGGTGTGGAGGGGCATGGAGTCGCAATATAAAGCCTGAACCAATGACGCCCTGGTAGTTTCAACACAAAAGGCAAAAACATAGCATTCGATTGATGTCATCCTCCATCATCCTCATCGGCATTGATGAATGAAAATAAAATATGATTGAAACTACAAGCATGTAAAGTCGGCCACAAAAAAAGAACAACTATCAAAGTTCAGCCGGCATGTGCTGGCTGTTTGAGGGTTTAGGGTGAAATCTTAAGACCTCAAGACATCCTCAAATACATCATAGTTTACTGGGTAAGTTGAGATTTATCGATTTATCTCAGTGCTGTAATTAATCACTCATCAAATCTCAATGGTGGATAGGGCCAATCAACACCTCAACATGTGCTGGGAGTCATGATTCGTGGGTTGTGGGGCCTCTCCTTACAAACTGCAAGCTAGTTTAGTCATCCGGTCGTCTTAGTGCTAAACATCCCCATTAAGAAAACAAATCCAATACATCAATACTAAACTAGGGCTTCCTTGAGGGGCAATTAATGTTAGTGGGAAGGGAAGCATCATCTTTGTCTATTGAAACCATGGGTCAATGCCAAGTCAACCACCCAGGACTCCGCACAAGCCACTCAGTCCAACCTGGGAATATAAGCTGGGTGCTGAAGTTGGAACATAAGCGGATAGAAGAGGGCTTGACTTCTCCTGAGTCCTGTTGAATCTATGTATTATGTATACATATATGACCATATATGACCATCTTATTATTATGCCAAAAGTTGAGATTGTCATCCGCAAATGAAGCCCCGCGTAAGACCTGGTCAAGCCACTTTGACCCACAAAAATCTGGATGTTACTCCCATGAAATCCACCATTGACACCACCAAAATGTACAAGTCTTTTTCCAAACCCAGTTTTCAAAGAGATTCATCAATGATACTCTTAACAAACTTTTATTCAACTAAAACTTCATTTGGGTTTGACCAATAATGGTGTATAACCTGATCTATGGAAATCTTGTTGGGACAAAAATGGTTTTAAACCGTTTGACTGGGGAATGTCGGATAGCCTGTTTTCAGAGCAGAAATGGCTTCCAGTTTTAGCACATATCTACCTAGCTCTGGAACAAAATACCTACCGTTTACACAAACTTACAGTCATTCTTACCGTTTCCAATATCTATGTGTTGTTTTATTTTACCTGAACCAAGTCACAGTTGGGATGTTCAACCCATTGTTATTATACCCATCTAGAGTTATAAAACCATCATAAACCTCCATAACCCCCCCAAAAAAATAGTTCTAACCCAACCCAGCCAACGATGGCTAGCTATGCGGCACCATCTCCCGGATCTGCTCTTCAGCGACGCTGCTGGAGCCAAGGGACTGATCAACAAATGGACTCAGCGGTGTTTCCTAAGGGCTGGCTTGGGATGTGAGGGGCAAAGATAGGAATGTACATATAACTTTTAACTATTGGTATATCTTACATAACCAACAACTATATTACAAAAAAAAAAAACTATAACTATAAGATGGATCAGTAAGTATATCATTTCTATAGATATATACATATATACGTCAGAATAATATGATATACTGTATGCAACAACTATAGTATAAATAACATGGGTTCGTCTGAAAATAATTTATCTGGATAAATTGTAATAAACCCACAAACCTGAAATGAGACCATTTAGGGATGCTGTAATTACTAATTACCAATATCAACCATAATACAACATTTTGATACATTTTGTTTGTTCCGCTAATGCATTCTCTGCAAGCTGATTGTATATCTAAGCCTCCGTGAATGGGCGATTTCTGGGTCAATGTAGGTGGATTCACGGTGATGTCAATCAACCCTGGCATGCTATGTACATACAACGCAGAGCCATGGGCCTTCGTTGCCCATAGGACAAGAATTTGAATATGGTTGCGTAGTGTCACTTTGGTATATGGATACAAATCGCAAAATATCACAAAGGAACCATAATATATATATATGTATATTATTATCCTACTTCCGGATTTTGATAGATTGCTCTTGTTTCCTTGAAATTCATAATCTATGCGTAAATCAATACACCATACTCCAGGATATATATGATGATGCCTATCATCCCGACATGAACTTATTAGTGAAGTTTGGGATTCAAACTCACCACGCTTGGTGAAGGATGTTCGAGACTAACCCCAAGGCTAGACAGTTTGCTCAGCAATCCAGTTTGTAAGTTGGGTTCAGCGATGGCACCTTGGAAAAGGTGATGGTTTAGCCCTCCGAGCACAAGCAGGTTGAACTAATGGGACAGAAGGCTAGGTGACTAAACAGCATGCTAAGTAAAATGCGGCCAACACGTTTAGCTGCCACATGCGGATTATAAGATCTTGTGTAGACCCCTCCATCAACAAACTACTTGACCTTGGAAGTGTTTGTTTCAAAGCAAACAGCGTCAACTTGGTGTGTAGCGCCTGAACTTTCTTGACGGAGGGCCCAGCAACCTATCAGCACATAACAGCACGAGACAGTGGTGTCACCTTTGTCACTCATGGGGCAAAACATGTTCGCCAAACTTCAGGAATCCATGCCCAGCATATCGCATGAGTGTGGCTCATGTCATGTTGTATCCCCAAAAAACAGGATCCAGGTATACGATATCTTCAATCCTGGCAAATTCTTCAATGACCCACCTCAAGGCAATGATTCTTCTTCGACCATGAGGCCTCAAGCAGCCAGCAGTTCTCATGGAGGAAAGCGGTGGCAAAGTTCCTTGTTCGGTATACACATAAATGTTCCGTTCCAAGTTGTCAAGAAGGTTGACATTCTATTTTCTCTGTGTTGGAACGTCCCCACAGTGGAGAACAGCTTTTGATATCTCTCCAAGAATTTGGGATGCTCCAAAGTGGCTCTGAGAACGGAAATGGCGTTGAAAAAAATATATGACTAGACTGATAACTATGCAATTATGTTGAACTTGTAGTCCTTATTCCGTTTCATGTTCTTTCATAGTCTTTTTTCCCCCCGTAGCTTTTTTCCATAGTTTTTTCCCATGATTTTCAAATCCCAAGGCATTTCCCAAACCAGCCACCGTCATCGCGCCTCCACCTGGGACAACTCCAAGTCTTGTGGTGTCTCCACCTTCGCCAGCAGGCGCCTGGCGTCGGTTGGCTTCGGGCTGAATGTTGGTAAATCATGTATATGATATAAATAATGAAGTATCATGAGGATATAATTTTAACCAACTTTAAATAGTTGTTAGAATGATTTATGCTGGATAAACCATAATAATCCCAAATAGTGGTAACAGGTATTACAAGTATCAATCCTGATAACCATTTATTAATGCTGATTAATAATGGTGATTGGTAGTCCCTTTCCACCTAATATTAAACTCGCCCCAGAAACCATGTTTTAGTAAGGGATGAAATCACATGTTTGAGACCATACAATCAGAGTGTTTAATATTAGGGGGATGTGATTTATGGTAAAAGGTATCACAAACAGTTGGGTAGACCTTGGAAACACACAACTTTTATCATCATGAATCATAACAGCAGAACATCTGCAATTTTGAGAGGAGCGCGATGTTAGACTTCGAGAGCAGTACACCAGTGGTTTTACGTCCCTCAGCTCAACCTGCAACAAGCACTGCGTCTCAGCTATGTTTCATCCAAATCCGCTGGCCGCAGAACTTTTTACCGGGCTCCAGTGTGTCATTCTGCAACAGCTTTGCCTTAGAACCTGGCCGTCAGGGCTTAGATAGCCCCAGTTCTGAGGCACAGCTCATATGCTCACGTTCAAAACGGGGATACGTCAGGTAGCTGGTGGCATCTTCAACAGTGATGTGGGTAGAGATCCAGCGGAAACACTTGGAGGATGCACCAGTTTCATGATGTTTTTCATGTTGTGAGCATATCCAGCATATTGTTTTCTTTCAGGACTAAATAGCTTCAAAAGCATCAACACCATTCAAAACCAGCATATACCATCCCAAAGCAGTTTTCTTCGTAAATCGGACATCTTAAGACCTGAAACCTTGGCTTGCTGTCACAAGATCACGCCAGAACTGTATCGAAAATATGCTACACCACCAATGTGCCAAAGGACCCTTCCACCACCTCGACACGGGCTCCCGGCCTTGACAACTCTCCAACCGAAGATTTGAAGAAATTCCAGAAATGGTAAAGCCTCATTTGGGCGATGCCCGGCAGCGAAAACAAGGGGGCAATGCCCGGCATGTCCCGTTGAAAGGTCAGGCAGCAAAAGAGATAATCTCCTACAAGTATCATCTCAGCAGGGGTCAAATGTGGGGTAGAGGAACGAAAACCACAAAAGGCTTGTCATCTTTAGTATCAACAATTCATTGACCTCAATGATCTTAACCCATAGCATCTGTGTAGGTGGCTTTTGAATTTTTTTGGGGACATGTATCAATTCCTGTTGATGCCTTGCCCATACCCTGGCCTCGAGCTGGTTGGTGGTCGAGGCACCAATCATCAAGTAGATGTCAAATGAGTCAAATCGCGTAGACAATTCGTAATTCTAAATGAGCAACCAACAAAACCATCGTTCCCAATAGATTCGGGGAGATTTAGTATTTGGCAATAGATTTATTGGTCTCAAAGGTAAAAATGTTCTGGAAGAGGTATCAATAAACCTACCACCCCTTTGTTAAATACCTTTGAAACTTAAATATGAACACATACACTGACTGTAGTGACTATAGTCTGAATTGCAGATTATGAATTCAGTGACTGGGACCCCAGTCAGTTCTCTGCCGTGCTCCCCGTGGTCCCTGAGGCTCCGGCCGTTGAGCTCAATCACCAGCCAGAAGGGTTCCTCCAAAGACGGATTACCTTTTAGTTCCCTTCAAAGCTGTGGCTTTAAAACAAACAACTCATGGAAGTGTTCAACTTTCTATGGGAGGAAACACCTGCCCACATATCCAAAAACAACATCTACCTGAGGTTTTTTTTAACATGATCAGAGATGATCAGAGAATGTTCAACTCCCGAAGAATCTCTAGAGGTCTCAGGTCTGCCATATTAACAGCAGCCTCAGAGGTAAACTCCACTGGACGTTTGCCTCAGTGAGGTGGCAACTAGGGGATCGACCATGGCCTTGTCTGAACATGGGGCAGTTTCCGAAGACATGGCGATATATGGCGATTTGAGTAGGGAAATATATAGGGAATCATGATTGATCATTGGATTTAGGGGCGGCATGTTTCAAACAAACCCGTAATAGTGATGGATACCCTCAGATGGTCCAAGAGCGAAGCAGTTGGTCTGTCAATAGTTCCAATACAATCCAACCACGCTGTAGAAAATTTTCATGAAATATCAACAATCAAAATATTGTTCCTTTGAACTTGTAACGATTATTGACGACATATTCTCATGATGTTCCATCTTTAACATTTGCTTAGGATATTCTTGTGGTCACACCATGGGTAGGTTTACAAATGATACCAATATTGACAACAGATCGTTCCAGCCAGGCCCTCCCAGGTCCAGGTCGCCATGGTCGCACGCTTGGCCGAGTATAACAACAGGCTTAAATCACTTAAATCGGTCACAACCGGCTGTCCAAGTAATCGTGAAAATATCAGTCATCAGTCATCCAGCAGCATCATCATCATCATCATCATCATCATCATCATCATGATCATGAAGCTCAACCTCAACTTCACGTCAACCTCTTTGTCCCCCCAGCCTGATTAGAAGCACCTACTGCCAAGGTACCCAGGAACCAGTTGGTCATGGCTGAGAGCCAGCGAAATGCCTGAGCGAGTGGTGGGCAATCCCCATGAGTCAGGGCGGTTTATCTTTATAGGCTTACATTGAATACATGGTTCAAACGCCTATATTCATTTGTTGTTAGCGATATTGTGTCGAGCGGTATAATTGTTCCAAATTACCCAACATAATTCAAACACACAAACACATATTCCGAATTACCCAACATAATTCAAACACATGTGATTCATATGATTTAATATGATTTATACATAGCCATACCGAATCTATTTTGCACAACGCGATAATGAAAAACAACAAAATCACGCCGTACCTTGGACTATAAGATAGCCACCAAAATCAAACAAACAGGATTCAAGTGAACCAACTTCAGGGACCCAACGACTGATGATATTTCATCATTGTATGACTCGCATACAACTCAACTGATTAATCCAAATCTGTTCACATGCCTTTGGGGGCAGTGCTGGTTCCGTCAGGTTCGGACAGGTGGATTTTTGCATGCACTGTTCAGAAGTGGAATTCCAGCGGGTGCGAAGTACTTCCAAATATGTTTACTATTGCGGCCTCACATGGAAACTTCATACAAAAAATGGGACACCAAAAATTGGATGGCTGGCAAAAAAAAAGGTGGACGAGGCTTTCCTGCATGTTCCAACAGTATGACAGATGGCACATGACTCATTAACATCGTTTCACGGTCTCGTTTCAGGAGATGTGTCCCTCTCCGCTAGGCAACATATCTGAGAAAGGAACAGGTATGTGGGTTGCATCTCCATTACTAGTTCATTAAATCTTCTCAAATCCTCAGGTTTGCCATGTTTCTACCATATCTATCCATATCTTACCATCTTCTTACAACGATTCATGCCGTGTACATACCAAGTTTGTCGTCGTTCATCCACCTCACCTCGGCTCGATCTCCAGGTAGCAACAAGCAGCTCTGCTCTTGGGCAACACATCTGTCTGTGTACCTCGACGATAGACTTGGAGAGCGCATTGGATGAAAGCGAACCTTGCGGGAACCCCCTGTCTGTACTTTTAAACACACATAGAAAACATGGTTTCTTGATGTTTCCTGTATTTTTTTTGCTTGAACCTATCCAATGAGAATGATTCCACCAGGCAAATCTTCTGTCAGTTTGGGGCTTTTGGAGGTTGAGCAGAAAAAAACGTGGGCGTACCAATCCCAAAGCAATTGATCCAAGTCTTACAAACGTGGGATGCATTCACAGAGCCACGGTGAAAAGAGACATGCAACTTGGCGAAGATAGGCCTTTCAGCTCACACAAGATTAGATTGCACAGGCAAAGTTATAAAAATGGCCGTAAAGAAATATCATCTTCCAAAATTGAATGAAATTCATATTTTTTCAACATTTGTCATTGGATATATTTAAATATGCTTTTCAAAGTTATGCTCCCAGGTCCAAAAGAAAGCGCCAATGCTGCACCGGGCTACACTTGATGCCAAGCCTCCTGCAGACCGTCCCCATCCCCTGAAGTGCAGATCTGCGAGTCCCCAACCCAGTGGATGGGTAGATATAGGTAGTGTATTGGCCATGGGATTACCATCCCTTCAATCAACGTAGACCCTGTCAAAATAGGAGCGTTGAAGATTAGTTTCCACTAACAGTGGGCTATGTTCAAGGCCTATGTCAATTCCCAGGAGGGTAACATTAAATGATATAACCACACACTCAGCATGATTTGGGTGTCTCTAAAAATAGGACGTACCTTTAAAATAGCCTTTCTAGCATGAAATATGATAACAAACCATAAAATTTTGGGGTACTGTATTTCAGAAACATCCATTTATGCATTTCAGCTGTGACACTGTGAACATATAGGTTTTGGAATTAACTATACTACACTATATTGATACTCATGTACCAATTTACCAGGGCACCCACCATATTTGGTTTTGACTTCTGGTTTCTGAGACACAACCTAAAATGATCAGAACCCCCCGCAACCCTTCAAATTCGAGGGTTGCACGCAACACACCTACGCATCTACCAAGTCTTGAACCAATTTCAATTTCGATCCAGATTTTAGGTGTATAAAATCCGACTCAAATCTACGTCCACCTAAACAACATTCTCCCCCATATATGGCAGTGTATGTGCCACGGTCAAGTTACATGAGATGAATGGGTTCCCTGGTCATCCCAACATTAGAGATTCCTCATATTGGCCCGGCCCACAGTCAGGGCCTGGGAGGGACACCTCATGCACACTGCACTCTGCCTTCGGCGTTTCGGCGACTGTTTCGAGGCTGGAAATGGAATATCTATGGTGAAATCGCAATTTTCTGTGGGAAAATTCAGCGTCAAATGGTCCATTTGGAGGTGGAACCACCATTACAGGATATATGGATGAGTGAAATCACTGCAACAAGGCTCTTTGAGTCTGAACCAACGAATGCAAGTGGGATTTCTCCCGTTTTCGGTGGTTGCATCATCTTATATCACTTAAATAGTTTCCAGGGCCTACCCCCCCCCCCCTAGCAGGAAATGCCAAATAAAGAGGCCACCGCACCCCCTAGCTTATATCTGTATACTTTCCCATGGAAATTCCAATATACACTGTCTATACGGGATTTCCGTTGGACAGTCGATCCTGCCAACATTTTTGGATGTAGTATGGACCAAAAAACATGCCCATTCACCATTCACCTGCAGCATTTCAGCAACTCTTAGAACAAGACCGCACCAAACCAAGCCATTCTTGGCTGTGCCGGGTGCTTTCAATCCGCGTGAACAAAGCGAAGGTCAAGTTGGAACATGTCGAAAGCACCAACCACCTGGCCTTGTCTCAAAATGGCAAAGATTAGGGAGATCGCAAAAAACATGACCATCAAATCATATGGAAACTGAGGCTTTATTCTCCGCTGGTCAAACGTGGCAATTGAAAATCCCCCAATTAATGGTTGATCTTCCCAGCTATAAACATCCATGTATACGGGATTTTCCATTGCCATGTTTGATGACAGCGGAGGGTAGACTGTAAATGGTTTGAAGCATCCATAAGCGAACAACATTTGGCGCGTGCGCCCATTGGCACCTCGCCCAAGTCTGCCCGAAGGGTCTCCGCAATAGCCTGCGCCAAGCCGTCGGAGACAAAACAACAGTTTGTTCATATTTAAAATAATCATGTTAAATTCCTAGCATCAAAAAAATCCCATGAACTTCCACTAAACCATAGTCACTAGTGGTTAAACCAGAGAGTATCAGAACAAACGTGGCACTTTGCAGTCATCTCACGCCCCGCCTTTCCCTTGACATCTGCGGGCAGGACCAACAGAGCCTGCACGCCGAAGATGTGAATCACAAAAACAGGATATCAATGCATATTGGACAGTCTTGTAGTATCAAATGATGTCATTTCTAACAGAATTTGATTTGCAATACAATATTCCTCTGTAGCACGTATGATATTTCATAGTACTTGATTCCATGTTTTGTTTCAGAGGTGTACCATATTGTACCATTATGTACTTCAGCTTCATGATACATCTCCTCATAGTTCTAGCCACATGTTGATAATCACCCGGGGCCCGGCAGTAAGGTAGGACCTCGAAGGACAAGGCTTTCAGAGATGTTGATGGCCTGTGCAACGGTAAGCAAGACACAAAAGTTCAGGAAGAGGTTTTCGCGGGGGAATCTAATTTTCATCATCCAAATCATTGAATGTGGGTTATGTTCAATAGGGAAACCACTGGTTTTGGTAAAATATACCCAAATCATCCCAAATCCCGAACTCTGATTCTCGCAGCATGAAACTGCATAGTTGAGATCATTATCCGCTGATCTTTAAATGCAACCCTCCTCCAACAGAATCCAACTGGCTGCTGAAGTCATGGAGAATCTTTGAGGTACCTGGTTTTGATCTCTAATGTGGTGAACCCAATAACACACACACACACAATCCCAGTAACCAACCAGTTGCTGGTTGCTTTAATTAAATACATCATCCAATTACTAGGGGTATATACCCAATATGAAACTCCAATTGGGGATTAGTTCCTATCATGAATCCCCTATTAAATTCTAACCAAGATTATCCACAATATGTATATACATATATATATATATACTACCAATTGAGCCATGAAAAATACCCCGATCCCATCCCAGTATACTGGTTGGCACCTAGGTCTCCACTGAATTCTGATCATAATCCCAAATAGAAGCAATGAATTATCAGAGGATCAATGGTTCTGAATGGTCCATCCTGACTAGTTACTCATGATCAGAGGATTTATGCTCTATGAACCAACCAGTTAACCAACCAATGAACCCATCAGCCGCCTTCCTTTGCTGGGAAACCAGCACCTCGATGGTGTAGGAGTGTTGCGGTGACTGAGCTGGACCATCAATGGTGGAGATGCTATGTATTATATATATATATATCATATGCATCATATGTTTATAATTGTATAATATATATATATACACAGTATATATATATATACATACGTAATATGCCTGGATGTTTCTGAAAATTGGGGTACCTGAAAATCAACTAGTGGTGTCTCCCTATTTCAACATGATACACACCTTAGATGATTTTTTGGTTGTCCACCGTTTCAAGAAAGGCCCATCTCGTGGGTACAATAATGATATGTTATCATGGGACAATGACGATCAACCAGTGGAGCCAGCCCCCATATCTGTATGGTCCCTGTATGGTTAAATGCCGGGTTTTCGTCTGTCGATTTCCATTGAAGTTACTACGCTATATCCTCTAACGACCGACCCGGCCGGAGGTGAATATTGGAGAAACGGATCCATGATGGGACCTACACGTATCCATATCATCTATAGATAACGTGGTAAACCCAACAATAAACCATCCCAATATCACAAGAAATGGATGGAATAAACCATCCAGAATAGGAGGTTCATGGCCTTGTAGGCATTTCCATGTGAATTTTGAGGCCCAAACAATCCCAAGTAGATCTCCAGCATCTCATCCCGTGGATCCTTGCCGTGACAGCTGGTGTAGTTCCCCTCAGAAAACGAAGAACTTGGGATAAATCCCTGCAAGGTGGGGCCCCCTAGATAACTAACTTGGTTTATAACTAGAATACCCGGGGGCAATAGGGGATATATCTATAGTTCAATGGGCTTATAAGTTATAAACCACCGACTGGGGGCCTCACCTGAAATGGTGGCTATACAACTAATGTTGTTCACTGGTCATGGTCATATACATCATAGAAGTTCTGAATCTTTGCATTTCCACAGGATCATTACTCCAAAGCTTGCAAGTATCAAGGCCATCCCGTGGCTAGTCCTGCTCCACTTCATGGCCTTCTGCTGGGCTAGCAACACCTCAGGTAGGCACTTGGGCATGCGTCGAATATTGGACAAAATGGAGGAGCCCACAAAAATGTGCTGTTTTTGGAAGTAAATCATCATTTTTGTTGGGGGGAACATACTTTTGACACCGATATGAACATGTGTCTGAACTCTTGGATGGTTCTCGAACATGTATGTGAGAATCATCAAACAAAAACACCAGTTCAAGCCAACAAGCTTCAGTAAAGACTTGGTGTTCACCAAAAGTTCTGGTAGTTTCTGGTAGTTCAATAAAGAGTCGGGTCCTAAATATTTCCAGCTTTGAATGATCTGGTTGTTTTACCAGCGTGGGCTTGGTAGGTGCGGATATCCATACATTGCCGGCCATGCTGCTCAGCCCAGGTGGCTTTACAGGAACATAACAAACAATTAGCTGTTGGACAATAGTAATTGTATGTAACTATATCATGTACAGTAATTATTCAATCAATCAATCATTATCCTTCAATCATTCATTTGGCTTTCATATCATTCAATACTCATTGGAAAACAACTAGCTGCATGACCTACTTGTATCATTTCCACTGAAATATGATAGGAATTGCACGCGTGAACATGGCCTCATCTATCCTTGGCAATCTATCACACTCAAGTCTGAAGGATGGCGGGGTCCCAAAAGATTATATCTCAAACAACCAGCAGCCACACTCAGATGATTCCAGCCATGATCTGATGGAAATCGCGACAAGACTTTTCTCATCGACAATGGAACCCTGTATCCATGGCTAGTTGTAGTCACCCTGCGGATTAACGTTATTTCTAGCAGAATATGTTGTTTCAAGGTTCCCGCATGCAGAATATATATATATATAAATATGTAGTATATAAGTATATTTATATACGACATCTATTAATCACAACTCAGCCATGACGACAACAGAAATCGTTCAAAATCGTTGCCTCATGTTGCCAAAAACTCTCCGCTCGGTCTGCCAGTCGAGTTCCCATGGACCCCATGGATTCCGTCGAGTCGTCTCAGGTGACCCCACTGCTAGGTGTCTTCAGCACAATGCCAACTGGAGAGCTGCACCCTGACGCTGAATCCTGAGGTGATCCCTGAGGTTTTATCGTTTTTCATGGCACCATGGGTTGCAAAGGATACTGATTATGGGTGAAATCAAAGAGTTCTAATGAGAAGCCCTGGTTTGAATTCCAGTTTGACCTGTTTTTTCTTAGTGTGTTTGAGATGTTTGGAATGTTTGTAGTAGTAAAAGGATGTAAGCAGCCAACAACGAAGGTATGGTGGTTGACCAGCAACGTTGGACACAGCCAAGAACCCATTGCCACTGTCAGGATCACGGCTAATGTCAATCATGGATCAGTGCTAATGAAATCAGTTTTGGGGCTAACACCTAGTTTATCAGAAAAAGTTTCTCAACGGTGGACTGACATTGCCCATATTTGCTAGTAAAATCTTATTGTATATATACACACACACATCCGTAAACAAATATATATACAGAAATTGCATGTATAGATAATACATATAACATCATTATTCATTGGTCGATATATTTTGTGATCCAAAACATAAGCCGCGAGGAAGCGCTAAATCAAATCATATCAAATCACCCAAAATGATCAGTTGTCTGGGTCTATATGTACTCCAAAGTTTGACCCGTAAGCATGTTTGAGTGTCCGAAAGTGAGGATATTACCCAACAAAACCATATTTTTCCCAGTCAAATTACATGCCTGATGCGGCTAGATACTATGTAAAATAAGTCTTGAGCAATGGCAACGAGCCCAATTCGGCCTAATTATTGAACATTCTCAAAGATGATACTTTGGCTAGAACGGGGACTTTTTGCAAATCTAGTTCATGGATGTGCTTAGATTATTCATGTATAGATATATATACATATATATACATACAGTATATACATTTATGTAATACATGTGAATATATACAAGTGTGAACAACTCCCTAGAACCTGCAACGAACTGCATTGAATATCAATTACCAACATATTCCCAGCATTTTGATGCTTAAAACATGTTTTAAAAAACCCTCTCCTCGCTTCGCGAGCGTGATCTCGTGGAGGCCATGATGGTTTGAGCTGTGGTTCCGACATATGGAGGTTTCCTAATGGCTGGGGGTACCCAAAAATTGATGATTTATAATGGAAAATCCCAAACAAAAATGGATGAGAACTGGAGGTACCCCTATGACTTAGGAAACCTCCATATTTTTCAAAACCGAATATCAAACTTTTCAGATGAAACTCAGACTAGGTCAATGCTTGTCGAAAGCCATATGGTTTTGGTTTTAAATAAAGTTGAGTGCTCCGAAGTTGATTGACTGTGGGTCAAACCTCCAAAATCGCTGTGACAGCAGGTTTGCACACCAGCAGGGATGCTGAAAATTCAGGCACCAGTGGTGACACAATTCACACCCAAACCTTGAATACCCTTGTAAACAATGGGAGAAATTGTAGACCGGAGATCATATCCCTCCGTGGCCGAAATTAACCCATGAACCAACCATTCACCACTTGATTACAGTAATCCATATGGATTCAGCTTTATGTCCCGTCCCCCAGGGCTTGCCCTGAAAAAACCTGTGAGCCAGGCAGAAAGAGCTGGATGGGCAAATTGCGGCTGATGCAGTGTGTTGAGACATTGTGACATCATAGATCATCAGGGTGAGTTAGACATGGAGGTTTCAATAAATGGGGGGTACCCCAATAACTGGATGGTTTATGATGGAAAATCCCATTAAATTGGATGATTTGGAACCTCCATATTACCCGGCCAAATATGTAGGGGCTTGAGAGTCTTTCTTCTTCTAAAATAAGTATCTCTTCGAGTTCGGGGTCTATGTTAGTTGGGGTGTGGTATATGTCCATCACAGTTGGGAAAGAACTTTACAAATAAATTAATGGCAGAAACAGAAATAATCACCATCATTAATGTTAAATATGCTACACTAATTGTATTGAATATTTCTATCGGTAGAAATAAGAACAGCCAAGCTGCTACACACTCTGTGACTCTCCCAACAGCTGCATAAGGGTCCACATAAGAATACATGATGTCTATCTGGTAGATAATGTTTGCTTACATATGCATGTGAATACTTGAATAATACTGAAGTAATACTAGATAATACACAGTGTACAATACATTTACAAATGTATATATATATATATAAATATATATACACGTAAGATGATTGTGTATAATATGCAAGATACACACCTACTTATGTATATATATATATAAATACATCTCACACCATGCAGCTCCTATCAGTGGAGATCGCATCCCTATACCTTGCGGCGTGAAGCGGCGCACCCATCAGGTCCAGTGAGTCTCAGGTCACGGTGGCTGATGTCCAACCTGAGCCCAGTGGAGAGCTTGGGAGTTTTGGTTTACTTCGGCTCTGTCAATGGATTGGTTCAAGGGAACATTTACAGGAAACTGCCATGTTGCATGGGAAAATCCATCGTTTCCTAGTTTCCTGTAGATTTCCCCTTAAACAAACCCATTGACTCTAATTAGCTAACTACGTTTAGAAGACGTAGAACTAGCATAGGAATCGCAGAGCTGGTTCATAGTTAGGTTACCTTCTTGGTTTGTGGTACTTCTAAGCATAGTTATATGGGATTATAAACAAACTTAGAACTTGGGACCCCACATTGCCGGGATAAGATGGGGATATGATCAACACTATAATCAGCAAAAGTCTGAGATATGGCAAACAAAACAAACAAATTGGGGTATACAGCCACCATATAATAGGGATAAACCACATAATTCTTCTGGACCATTTATCCCCAAAAAAGTAGTGCTGCTGTGTTGTGCTCCAAGTGCCAACCCATTGAATGGGGTACTGGGAGCTGTCCCGAAAGAAATCCAAGCAAAGTCTGATTTAAACAAACAAAATGGAAGGTGAACCAGCAAACAGAGAAAAATCACTTGCATCACTATCAGAAGTCGGATGTAAGTCATGCACCAGAGAGATCCTCATCCAAAATTTCCAGAAGCAGTGTTTTGGTGTTCGGTCTGTCTGGAAATCTGGCGTAGTTTTGGGCGGTTGTCAAAGTTCAATGTTTTCTTGCCATTTGAAAGCTGTTTCCATTGCGGTCCACTTGCTTAAGTGTGTTGAAAGGTGTTGAATATTGTTTCATCATCCACATGGAGGTGTCCTAAAATGGGATGTACTCCCAAATCATCCAAGTCATTAGACCATCACTGAGCAAATTGAAACCCATGGTGACTTGGGGATCCCCAGTTTAAGAACCCCCACAGCCAAGGGATTCCTGGAACAGAAACCCCAAGTCTTGGCCCTTGAGCACCCAGCTTGGCAGTTGAAAGGTCGTCCCTGTTCGCCTGAGGCTTACCGCAGTATTCAGAGGTGTGTGTGTGTGTGTTTGTGTGTTTAATTCTTTTATCATTGCTCACACTAGATCCGGATCCATGTTCTAAATATATATATATATATACATTTATATACATGTGTATATATACTACATATGCTTGATTAAGTCCAGGAAACTAACGATCAACTATCCATTTTAGAATTCTCAATTTCTTGCGATGCCAGCATTCCCTATTTTACAAGTTTGTGTGCAAGTTGGGGGGTGACTTCATAAGGCTGGAGTCACCAATGATATGTTTTCTGTGTTGCTGCATTGCGTGCCCCCCAAACACACTCAAATTGTGCGATTTCAGCACCTCCAAATCTGCCATATCCAGGTGGGTCAAACTCATTTTCGGCTCATGCGGGAGTTTCATGTTGCGCGTCTCTGGAAGGAAGAGCATGTCAAAATCATGTATATACTTGAAGATTTACTCAGTGATTCACTTGATACAAATCAGTTCCACAGTCAGAAATTAGATCCACTGTCCACCCAATTCCAAAAAGTGAGTATCTTATAGAACTTGCACACTGGCCAAATCATATAATCTCTCACCACTTTGGCCAGTCAATTCGTTGGTCCAAACAGATACCACATGTTTGATCCAACAGAAACCACCCTCAGCGCTGCCTGAATGGAAATGCACCAGCGACCGTTCTCCTGCCGCCAAGAACCTGCAAGAATTGGTATCAAATCGTGGGTCTCTGGGAGCATGGCTGAAAAGCAAACTGCTAATTGGGATCAGCAACAACAATCAATTGCAATCTGGATCAATTCATGGTAGAAATGCATGAGATTTTAATGTTTTACAATGTCTGACAATGTCTGATGTTTGTATAATCACAATGACTCTATGATTTTGTTTGGTCCTTGGCCCTTGGTAAAACATTCAGCTCCTACAGCCAATGTCAGCAATGGACCAAAGAGCACATCTAAAGACCAGGATCTAAACATGGTTTCACCATCCTCAAAAGGCTATTTGGGACCCCAAATGAACAGATCTACTATATCCAGGACTTCCTAACAGGGTCTTTACTACGGGGAAGGGATTCTGTCCAGGATTCTGCCTACATTTCACGTCTGATTCGATGATTTTTGTTTGCGTGGCAAACCAATGGGTTTGTAAAGCTGGTTTACCCTATGTATTTCCATCTATGGTATGGCACACAATTATGGCATTGAAATCATCCGTGCCCATCAGAGGTTTCCTCAGTTCTTCCATTTATAGCCAACGACAAAGAGTATAACAAGATCTATCCAAGGTTTAGAAAGTAAAACCATCAGCACTTGGAGATTCATTATTGGGCATGCCACATCATGCATATATTCTACCTACAAAATGTATTTTGTTTCTATGAATGTGTGCCCTACTTTGGTTGGTCAATTTCACATATGTATATATATATATATATCGATATATGAAATACAAATATACATACATAGGACCATATATGTGTGTCTATCCCCTCACTAGTACAATCATCCAAATTACTGTAATCATTCCAATTATCATCCCAATGATCATCATGTCCCCTACAGCGCTGGGATATATGGATGTTTGTCCCCCAGAATTTATGGAAATGTTCATAACTTGATCCATCCCCCGCATCTATGATAAGAAATCCCACATTTAGTTCGGAAACCTCCGTTTATTTTTGGGATTTCCGAGAGGCCAGCCATGTTTGAGAACACCGAAGGGTACCAAATTCTGTTCAATCCCATTCAATCCCATTCAATCCCATTCAATCCCATATCATATAATCGCATATAATCGCCATTTTTCCTAGTTAAATCCTATTAAATCCCATATAATAAAATCACCATTGACTCACCATTAAATCACCATCAAAGCACCATTGAATCCCAGCATTTTCCCAGCTGCCTGGCACGGATTGAAACCCGACTTCTTTCCGCTTGCAGCTGCCACTCAGCGGCGAGGGAATCTCTGTGATCAGCGCCTCCTTTCGTGAGGTGCCGAAGGAATGCTCACAACACCCCAAATACAAGGGGGTTACATGGCTAGTTAAAGAGGTCAAATGACCCATTTTCCTTCACTTGTTGGTATACTACAAAACTCAATCATGGTCATGTTATGTCATGTTTCAAATACTCCCAAGAATGGTATTGTTATGGATTGTTTGCTATTTGGTCTACTAGATCCTGGTTGTAAGCGCTCAAAACTTTGTTAGTTTCACCTCCGTTTTCGTGTGGTTCCTATCGGAAGAAAATGAAGTACCTGTAGGTTAACGACCCATACCTTTCTTTTCACCACTTCCTATCGGGAGGTATTGCATCAAGCTAGTTACTATCAGTGACTGGCAACTGGTCAATAGTTACGATTAGAATGTCTGTACTGTGTGTACATGTGTATATATATATATATATGTACATACATTGATATAGGTCTTCTAGGTCCCCCAACCCTGGCAATCCGAAAAAAAACATGTTCGAGAAACATAACTGCTACCACCTCATACGTGGGGTGATCCACCAAACATACCAGATCATATCAGGTCATACCAGGTTGGGCCACATTCCATTGGAACGAGCACTGCACCACCAGGTCTGGTGCCGATTGAGTGCACCCCTTGAGTCAACATCAGCCCCTCATAAGACATAACACAACAATTCATGGCAATATCCAAGTGCACAAGGAAAAACATGATCCGAAACCCCAAACTTGATTTTCCATCCTACAAGTACTATAGGTGGTGCCTCCCAGTTATGTATGTTGCTTCATAAACCCCATGAATTCTGATCGGATTGGGGGCACCACCCAACGCACCGGCCTTCACAGGGGCTGGAGGATCTGGAGGATTCGACGCCATGGCGCTTTTGATCTTCTGGAAGTCCTGGCGCGAGCATTGAAACTGGTGGAGTGGTTGCAGGCGCGGTAACTGCTATGTAAATATATGATATGTAGATAAATATATGCACATGGTATCATCTAATTCAACATCCTATCTGCGTACATGATATATGCATACATCATTTGGGGATATTGATGGTAGCCTGCCGTTGAATTTGGAATCAAAATTATATGGCAACGCAACAAATGGTCTTGAAGGATTTTCAATGACTTCTCGACTCAAGTATACGTGCAGTTCTTTGAGTGCTGTCATCATTGCATCAGGTCACAGGGTGTAGTGTGCATGATGTTCCTCGACATGTCTGCTTCTAAATTCATAAACCAACATCAGTTCATGTTCTTTGACATATTACTCTAAGAACATCTACTTCTAATTTTATCAGTTATATTATGTTGTTACGATAAAACCAACACCGCTATTGATGCATGTCTGGGAGAACCTCTGTGCCATCCTCACCCAAGAAATTTCAGCATTCAGGTAAGCATGTAAAACACAACAGAAAAAAGACCGCACTATCTTAAATAAAGAACCTCAACTTTCTTTTGGTTTGTCTATTACAAATGAATCCAACATCAGAATCATACATGTATGCCATATAAATCTCTATATATATATATATATGAATACTTATTTGTTGAATTTTATAAATATACATAGAGATAGATATAGATAGATATATACACATATATAAATGCTTGCTATTTCTTTGTATTTACGTTTCGTTGTTCAGCTCGTTTCCAACGACATCACACAAAAACTCAATGGCAGAGAGCACTCCTGAGACACCGCCTTCGCCTGTGACTTCGACGCTGCCTGCAGGCATGGAGGGGGTCAGCCATAGATTCGGTGCTGACATAGTTTCTATAGCTGTGGTATAGTCTCTTAGTTTAAATCTAGGATCTATAGTCCGTTTTATCATATGTGTCAAGACTGTCAATACACAGGCTACTTAGGTCTGTCTGAAAATGGAAATTGCTTTTCTCAATCACTGGACTCGGTTCTTTTTCTACATTTTGGTTAGATACCACTTGGATGGAGATAAACAGCTGGCTATATGGCCCCCTTTGGCCTTGAGAGAGGCTGATGGGTGACTCTTGCCGGAAGTAAAGTCAATAAAGTCAATAATATCCTTGTGGGAAATATGGAGGGGCCAATTTGATATAGATTATACATGGTTGCTTTGTTACTATCATTTTACTCATTGGTTGTTCAATGTGGGTTGCCCTAGTACTAATCGACCAACCAGTCCACTTGGAGAAGGACTGATTACAAGTTAAGTTCAAAGTCAGAAACAGTCTTAAGAAAAACTCTCGAAGCAACACCTCGAAGTGGTACCACAGCCTTATCACAGCAAACCAAGGCATGGTCGGAGCTAAACCTCAGATCCCCAATTCCGGAATTGGAGGATGAGAAAATTTGGAACGCAACCCCCAAACAGTTCTTTGGTGGTGAAAAAAAAATGGTTTCCGGTGAAGGTGTCCCGCAAATCTGAATCCTGTTGTCTCTGCAGCCTGCTGCTTGGCTGTGCTTGTTTTGGACTTACTCTCACCTCACAGCTTCGGTGACAATGGGAAAAAATATGGATGGCTTAAGCTACAGAACCGGGATAGTTTAACCAGTCAAATGTTGTGATTTTCATCATCGAAATGTATATATATATATAATTTTGGATGATTTTCCCAGCTATAAACCTCTATTTAGTGCGGGGATTTTCCATGTCGAACTGTTAGTCAGAACCAGAGGGCAATATAATATGTATATGATATTTAACCCCTCTGGTTATCATATACATAATCCCATGGTGATCGAACTGTTATATCATCATAATAACCAGAGGGCAATAATCCCATGGTTATAATATGATGCTATAACCCAAACACGTGGGATGATATATCACACAAAGGGGTCAGTTTTTCTGCCGGAAAAAGCACCTTGATGTTTGTCAAAATCTCCTCCCTAACCCACAGTTTTTTGTTTTGAGAAACATAAAGGGGTGAGTTTAGTTTGGTATGGTACATCATTGTATATACAGTATTCAATTATATAATCCTTTATCTAGAATGCTCTTTCAATGCAAGTGACCCCTTCTATTAATCAACCAGTGGAAAAAAAAAAAAAAAAACATGCACTCAGACCGACTGGGTTGACCAGAGAAAAAGACAACTTGACCGGTCATCTCAAGCAGTCAGAATTCTTGGCACCCCACACAGCCTGTTGCAAGGCTGGCAAGGCTCCATCTAAATCCAACAACATTTGATCAATCTGGCTGAATTACGATCAATCACCAACATGAAAAGCTGAGTGATTTTGGGTCGCTTCACCATATTGCATATGGTGGTACCCATTTAACATCAATGGATATCAACGGTTCTTTGGGTATCCCTCATGACTTAAGGAACCTTCCAACATCTCAATCTATTCTGACACCGGCCAGCGAGGTCGTTGCTGGGCCTGGCGGAAACTTCAGCATATGCAGGATTGGCCTCGGCGGCTTCGGACTTCAATCATTGAAGATCAACTTCTTCAATGGCAACTTCATGAGATGTTGGGAAGTTCAACCTGACACATCCCATGTGAATCAATTGAATTGCAAGCATCAGAGAGTGTTGCAGAGACTTTTCTGTGATCTCATAAGGCGATTCGAAACAACTCAACGTTGGAGTCCTCCCTGCTTGGGCGAAGAATGATCTGCCAATCGTTGAAGGATTCCCACTGGCTCGTGGTACACGGCTATCTACCCTGGCACCCGAAAATGAATAGTTTTACTTTAAATACAGTGGATTCGTTGAACCAAGTGTGTGGAATTTCGCATTGCCATGATTGACTACAATCATCAAGATGGTAGATTTCACTTTGCTGTGATTAGGCCATGTTTTCAAATGGCAACGCATCAACACCTTTTGGCACCCTGGAATTCACACCAAATTGACAGCTCGCAAATGGATGTCCATTCCCAAATTCAGAATGTGGTAAGCCCAACAATCATCCACTTTTGGAGGTTTTGTATGTATATATATATATATACGTATTTTAATAATCAATATGAATATATATATATATGTGTATATGTATATTGTATATATATATTATATATTTATATATATATATATTATATTATATATTTATATATACGAATTACTCCAATTGCACTGATCACCCATAATCACCACATCATTCCTTCATTACTACGTATCAATACTAAATTGATAAAGCCACAGGATGCTGATTCTGGTGACTTATCTTGGATGGTTGCAACATCCTGCACCAGTTGGCAACTGGTAACTATGCAACATGGTAAAGAACGGGAGTCTCATGGGATTTTGCCCATCTACCAACTGGTGCATCAACCGATGCATCGTCGAAGCCACCAGTCTTTTGCGATGGCATCGATATCGGCAGCATGTGCTTCCGCCTATGGCCAGAGTCTCGAGAGCTTGTCCCATAGAAGTGAATATGGTCCTTGTCATTCCAGCTATAAAAGGCTAAATAGTATGTATCAAGATTGATCACGCCAAAACAATATGCTTAAAATATGTTAGCATCTGTCAACATATTTGGATGTTGATTGATACAAATACATATACAAATACATCAAATACCCAGAAGTCTCAGTTGAAAAATCCAGGCCTCACGTCGGTTCTTGGGGTCCCGCAAGACCGCAGTGAGCTGCATCCTGGGGAGGACCAATAGGCATGAAGTCTTTTGGGGCTCCAGGTTGGCATGTCATATACCCTCTGGTAAATGAACATAGACCCTGGCAGTCATCGGGATTGGAAGATGAGGTTCCTCCAAATATAGCTATTCTCAGGGTCTATGTTAATATACTAGAGAATATATATATATATTGTAATATATATCATTACACTATATGATAGATGATGGATATCCAGATATACATAATTTCACTAAAGTAATACATATTCAGATGTAATTATATTGCCGATATACAGGTGATATAGTGATAATGATGGATATCAATGGGATATCATGATCATAACCACCAATATTATTTGGGTGTGCCCCAAAATGGTACAACCCCCAATAGATTGTGAATAAAAATGATGGGTATCCATCATAGCCATCTGGATGCGGAAAATGATGATCGACTGTGGTAAACCATGGGATGGGGGACCCGTTTCAGACAATCAACTCATATTGTGAATCTGCGGATACCCTCTGGTAAACTAACATAGCTATGGAAAATCACCATTGTCAATGGGAAAATCAACTATAAATCACCATTTCCAATAGTTTTCTGTGTGTTTACCAGAGGGTATTCAGCAAGCAAAAAGGTAGCCCAGCAGCTTGCCCAACAGCTTGGTGATGGAGCCGCTGATCTCAAATACTTTGGGCTGAAAAAAACCTGAATCCTACATCATGTTGGAACGACATGGAAAGCAAACAAATCATTAACCATCAACTAAATCAGAAGTGTGTAAATGTAGATGACTGTAACTATATCATTGACATTCCCGAAATTTAAGCGAAACAGTCTCCGACGTATCCCTCCCAACCATTCCCCGACGTTTTGAGATGGGCCAGACCAGGGACATCACCATAAGTTCAGGGTCCCTTGCTGAGTTCAGGGCACGATGGTGTTCAAGACATTCTTTGGCAACTGCTTATGAACATCTGGCGAGGTAAAGAGCGCCTAGGCAGCAACAGCTTCCCAAAAACCAGCAACATCTTCGCTGGCTGTGGCTGTGTCTGAAATTGGGTATCTTATATCATCATTTGATGGGATCACATTCTATTCATTCATATTTAGTTTAATTGATATCCAATGGGGTAGTGACATGTATTAACCATATCATTCGGAAAATTGGGTATACCCCCTGGGAAATCATGGCCATTCCAATAGGAAAAATGAGGTTCTGAACCGAGACCCTGCACTGCAGGGTCACCTTGGTGCCGGACACATAAACTCTCAATGAGAAGCGTGTCGTCTTGCGAGCTCTGCGCATGTTCTGCTAGGAGCCTTCCCGGTAAGGGGAAACCTACAGAGTTTTCCCTTCTCCGAGATAGCTACCAGTAAGTTGGTTTATAACTCAGCTAACTACGGTGTATAGATGTTCCAACATGTTTATGGATATTCATTAATGGATGTTGATGGATGTTTACGGTAGATATAAGGTTAATGGGATTTACGAGCCTTATCTGGCGAAGCTGAGTTTGGGGCATAAAGTGATCCATGTTGACCCATGAAAATGATCAAACGTTGAACCACGCGAGCTAGCCATGGAGGGAATCCCACATCACCAATGGCCGAGTGCTGTAAATGGTAGCAAAACATAGCAAAACCACCTTCACAATTTTCCGTTCTGCCCGGCAAAGGGGTCGGCCTTGACTGTTTTTTTTTCTGATCAAATGCAAATGTAATTGTAGGTCAAATCCAATCGGAACTTTCTTGTTGAAATCGATGTGTATCAGTAGATAATAACCATCATTTGGCTGTGGTCAACAAATCCCTATACCCTCTGGTAAACTAACATAGCTATTGAAAAAAGGCCATTTATAGATGATTTACCTGTTAAGAATGGTGATTTTCCATAGTTATATTATGTTAGTTTACCAGAGGGTACTTTTGTGCTTTTTGGATGTTCTTCTCGTCACCAGCATACCTTTCTCAACACATGCCAGCAAAACAAGTAGGCGGGCAAATAGCCCTTCCGCGCAGCCAAACGCAAGAGCACCACCGCCTAACCAGCGGCGTGATCATCACAAAAACTGAGTCAAATGTGATAGCCTGGTTGATGGATACTCCACATTGACAATCCCACCAATAGTTAAATATCAGTTCATATGAGTTGACTTGATGTTGATTTGCAAAATCAAGCTATGCTGATACTGATTCACTAAGTTTTTCTTTGTGGTTTAAACTCTCCTTAAGGATCACCTATTGAAGTTCAACCCGTGGTCTGTTGATCCCCTTCAAAAGGCCCAACAGATATATTCCTCCATGCATTTTATACCAATTCACCCGTCTCATATCTACCAGTAGTTTAGCATAGCTATGCACAATCACCAGTTTTGACATGTAAATCATTGAACTAAATAGCAAATTTTGCAGTAGCCTATTAGTTGTCTTACTGCCACAGTATGGATTATACATTCCGAAAACCACCACTTTTCACGCCTTCTTCCCATCAACCTGCAGCAGCGCACGCCCTTGACCTTTGAGAGATGGATCTTCTGTTCTACTTGAGGGGCCCAGGGCTGAGTTTGTAAGGGGAAGTTAACCAGCAAATGATGTGATTTAGTGGATGTAACATGGGATTTTTTCCGACTTGGACGTGCAGCTGGGGTGATCTTGAGTATAACTGTGGTGTCATAACCTCCATTGGATATAGTCCCTATATATAATTTTGGTTGTATGCTCACTTCTAGCTGGTTCATGGTGATATAATGGTGGGTGTAACATATTTATGGGGGTATAATGGGATCCAGCATTGAATGTGTCGTTGCTTAATTGTACGTATTGTGATTATATAAGCACATACTATCATCACATGGGATATATGGATATAGTGGGTGCGTATACCCCTAAATGGCAACGTTGAGGAAGTGATAAACCAATGGATTTTTAGGGTTAACTAGTAATTACCCTATTCCTATCCTTGGGGATAAGACCATTTAGCATCAATTTGTAGGGCTAATGATTTCCCATCAACACTTCCATTTATGAGGGATTTCCAATTGCCACGTTTGACTACGGGAGGGTACCCCTAAAAAATGTAGTTTGCCCTTTGCCATATTTGTTCACTTTGTTCACAACAAAAAAAATGAGATCACCTTGGGATTTCCGCTCTCCCGCGATGCCAGCATCCTGGAAATGACCCACAGGAATGTACTCTCTGGTCATCAAACATGGCTTGCTGGATAATCGCCGATCCAAATGGAAGTTTTCATAGGAAGATCATCATAAATTGGGGGTTCTCCATTGCAGTGTTTTGATGACCAATTACTAATGTGTAACCAATAACATGCTGATCCAGGACAATGTTGACCAAGAAGATCCAAACTTGCGAGGGGGATACCCAAATTACACAGGGAATACATTTCAACATGGATAGGAAGATAACACAATAATTCAACCTTCTGCGTTCTTCATGAGCAGCCAACAGCCAAGACGTCAGTGTGCCCTCACTTGAAAAGTTTCGTTCAATCCTGTTACCTCTTCATCATCAAATCACTACTTGCTGCTAGTCTAACATGGCATGTCAAAGTAAACACAAATGTCGCCCATGTTTATGTAGCTGATGTTCCTCCTAGACTGAAAAATCACCAGCTTCTCTCAGATCATCTATCCCTTAACTTCAAATTTCCCAGTTGCAAGTGATGTTTCCCATATTTTCCCATGAAAACTGTGAATTTTCCATCAACTTCCCCTAGCTCCCCATCCAACCTGAGCTTCCCCAACTCACTAAACGATGGATCTCCGGATCACTGGGCGGAACCACCGGGATGTCATTGGCACCGGGTGCTGACACAGAGTTCAGTGCCTGCAGCCTCGGTTCTCCATGCTTTCGGGGTGCTTCCCAGTCATCGGAAATGCATCCCAGTACCCCAAATCCCACTGTTTTCTCATGTTTATTATATATATATATACAGTATATATCTTTCTCCCCATGAACATTGCTATTCTGGGGGTCTTCTCATTTTCAGACCCACCCACAGATATAACTGGCTAACGCCTAATGACATGGTTGTTACTACCGCGGATCCTGACGGGGATTCTCATACAAGGTGGGCAAAACCTCAGGATTCGTGGTTTCTCTTCCAAATGGAAATGTCCAAGCTTGTGGATGATTTCTGGCTATCAAATAATACATATTCCATGGGGTAATTACATGATGATTGAAACCATGGGATGGAACAGGGTGGACAAAACCTTAGGGGTTGGACTGAAAAAACCACTGGAAAAACTGGATCAATATGTCAAGACATTGTCCGAACATGTCGGAATTTTGGAGGATTCTCGGGGATTTCTCTCAATTGGGGACCTTCCCAAATGATGGCACCCTCCAAAGCTTCAAGAATGACTCCATGTTATATGTCTCGATTTTGTTGGGTCTCAGACTTGAAAAAATCTCCAGTGGGGGCAAACAAACACTGGGTTACTGGCAAAATATCAAGAGATTGGTTGAAGAGGTGATGTTGCCATGAGGTCGTAATCATCTTCCATGCGAGGTGGTGCCCCATAGTTCGCTAGGTGGTTTATAAGTGTTTAGTTGCCATGTTTGATCATCGGAGGGTCATCTTCAACACATTCTGGTGTGTGTGTGTGTGTGTCACTCAAAAATGACTTGCCTTCACAAACTTGCATCACCAGGGAAAAGCACGCCTTAAATGCAAGGCCAACTACAACCTGTAAAGTCCGACAAAAACAGTATAGAAAAACACAGGTCCACTAGCAACTATGCAGAGTCAAGGTAGAGTTGTACTGCACTGACTGCTAGTGACTGCTAGTGGAACTGTGACACACAAGCTGGTTGGCGAGCCACATGGGCCCCTCAAAATATCAACTTTGCACTTTGCGGAGACCATCACCCAAGGATTCTCTAAAATTGAAAGGTGGCCCTGAAACCCATTTCTTGGGAACCAAGATGAACTGAGTCAACAAAGTGGACATCACCAACCAGCGACGATTTCAAAATGTTCTAAGCAAATGCTGGCGACAATGCATCTCGCGTGCTCTTGTCCTGGAGAACCTCTGCCGAACGATTTGCTGCTGGAACTGCGGGGCTCGACTCTGTTCCTGTCGGCGGAAATCTAAGCGTACCCCATCACTGGTCTTTCCCTCAGTTGTGGTTGTTTAAGATCCCCTAACAAGGGTTTATTGGCAATTCTTGGTGGTTAAATTCCTTGAACAAGGCCTCAATTGGTTTGGGAGATATCTTTGCAGGGCGCCCTTTGATTTCCATGGTGGTGGCGGTGGTCATGACATTTGGGGGGTGCCTTGGCAGCATGCTTCTGCCATCAGTATTTGGTGGTTTGTGGATTTCCTGCTGCTTGCAAACGTTTAACCATGGTTAATCTTTAATCAGTGGGAGCAATGGTAAACGATGGTAAACCCCTCATCTATGTAATCAATCTTAGACCAAAAGGTCGAACGAAAACAGAGACGCCCAAGTTATGTGTGCTGGTTTCAAGCCCCCATTAAGTACCCTCTGGTAATGACTAACAGTTTGCTATTGAAATAATGGCCATAGAAATAGTTGATTTTCCCATTAAAAATGGTGATTTTACATAGCTATGCTAGTTTACCAGAGGGTATATCATGTTATATCCCAGAGAAACCCAAACGTCAACCAAGTTATGTGCGTCAACTGTTCATGTTTTGGGTCACCCACAAACACGTCCCAAGGGCCACGGGGCCATGGTCCTTTCTTTCCAGCCTTCTTACGCTCCGCTGCAACTTCCCTCCAGGTGATGGAATAGCAGCAGAAAATCCTACAACTAGATGCAATTTGGGGGTGACCTACATTTTCGAAGATCCATTCATCATCTTTAATTCAGGTATCACAGGTCACACCTGGTGGATCTTCTGTCCTTCCATGTCATCTCCTTTCATCCGACTCTTTCAGGAGCGCAAGCAGTGGGATCTTTCTGTAGAAATCACAAAAGGATCGGATTTCGACTCCAGTTTATTTCTACAAGAGACTCAATGATGCCCTCTGGTAATTAAATAGCTATGGAAAATGGCCATTTATAGTGGATTTTCCGATTGAAAATGGTGATTTCCCATAGCTACCTTAGTGTACCAGAGGGTAGTGGATATAGTTGAGTCCAATATTGGAAGAACAGAAAGGGATCCTAGGCACAAAAGTCGGAGTGACAGGGTTGGGGGCTATGGGCCGCGGCCATGGGTTGAACTGAAGCTGATATGGGACTCACTGGTGAGTTTCCGTCCATTCAGTTGCCGATTTTATTCCCTGCCACATCGGGGCAAATCTTCCCTCGCATGAGGGCACGGGAAACCAGCGAACCAGCGAATGATACTCACTGGAGTTGATTGATATTTGATGATCGTCAGTTAATTCTTATCTCCATACACAACCCCCAACCTTCATCAAGTTGACATCAACCATCATATTCTACCATTCCATCTCAATCTGGAACGATGAGGGCGTGGTCCCGCTCTTGCACCTTGCCCGTTTAGAAACCTACTTGGACGTGGATCCCTGAATCGTAGCTCGTTGATAACCACGATGAGCACGCTGTTGTATCAAATCCTCCGGCAATCAAACATAGCGTGCTGGAATATCACCTGTGTATAGAAGAATTTCCCATCAAAACCTTCATTTATGGGGGATTTTCCATTTACATTCATGAATATCACATGATCATCCAATACATATCCAAGATTTTCCCATCATTATCCCAATTAAACTTATTATAAGCATATATTCATGATCCGTGTGAATATCACAAAATGAGTCAAGTTGAATCGCCTCCAATGACAACTCCCACGCGCCTGGGTTCCTCCTAGGCAAACGGTGAAACGCTGAATGGCTATGGGTCAACATCAGGAAACAACCCTGGTGAATCAACATCATTTCATAAGTATTGAATATGCTGTTATATGTCTGTAATATAGAATATGTTTGTACATGAATCGTAACTGGTGTCAAAATGAATGATCATCGCCACGTGCAAATGGAAATGATGTGGCATGACCCATATGCAAATGTGAACCCATACTAAATTTACTAAAGGCTATATACATATATAGATATATATTCACCTAGTCCTCTCTCCAGAATATTGCCTAATGGCTCTCGCTTCACCAGTTTTGCATGCGAGTTTTTCACCAGTCAGAAGTGAGATGTGGGAACGGCATCTGCCGCTCACCTGTCACATGTGTCAAAGAGAAAAACGAAAGGATGTTGGACACCACTGTCAAGTTGTTATATGTTCTGATGCTGAAGTCAAACGCTTGTAACCATGATCTCCTTGTTTCTATGCAAGGGACTCCATTCCAGTCCACTCATCTAAGAACATCTTGCGCTTGAAATTGGAGATCTGAAAAGTTGACCATTCTTTGTTTCCTCCACACTATATACATACATGGTTCTTGGATGTTTTTGGTGATATATCCATACAGATCATATACCCTCTGGTAAACGTTTACATAACGAACTGGAAAATCACCATGCTATTCATGGGAAAATCCACTATAAATAGCCATTTTCAATAGCTACGTTTAATTACCAGAGGGTAGTTGCCGTTTTTTTTGAGGTTGCGAATCCCCAGTATGGTTTGACCCGAGTTCCTTCCCAGGCGGCCCTGCCTTTGTCTCTTCCTTCATAGGCGCTGGGGTGGGACTTTCCCCCGTCTTTTCCTCTGTTTGGAACTGCTGTCATGAGGACATGGGGATGAGAAGGTCACTGGGGGAACCCATTCTGGTTGGAAGGTGAACACATCTGTTTGGTGAATTTCCCCAAAAATGATCTGCAAAGAGGCTATTCTTGTGATGAACCATCCACTCTGGTAAGTCAAATTCAAATAAGTCAATAAGATTTTAGAGCCACAACGAAAAAGCCTGGGGTAAAATGAGGGTCACCTGATAGTCACCCAATGATTGGGCTGATGCAGTCTCAAAAACCTTCGTTGGAGGTTTCCGGAAATGGAGGGTACTCCAAAACATCGCAAATTAGACTCCAATTAGACTATAGAAGTATTGGAACCCATGTTTGTAGGGCCCCCAACTTTAAGAAACCCCCAGTCATATCCAACTATGTAAATATTATGATCTGCCCAGTGGTTTCTGTTCGGAAAAACAGGCTGGTACTTTGAATGAGGGCAATGAATAGGGTTGAAAACTTACACCATGTATGTGTACCAAAAATGAACAAACATCCTTATCATCCTTGTTGGGATGCTCAATCTGGGGCACATCCACATCCACATCCTAATCTTTGCTATCAAAGAAATGCTCATCATAGTCTAATGATTCCAAGTTTGTGTTGGCTGAATCCTTGAGTTGGGCTGATTGGAACCCCAACGCAGAACCAGATGTGGTCGCTCTCACTCTGTGTTGTTTATACATCCCTGTTTTCCTCTTCTGAACCCGATTTCTTGCTTTAAGAAAGGCCATTTCCCAACAGCAATTCTATGCACTCACCGAAATTTCTCCCTATCATTGCCAATCATGGTGGTTTCTGTCATCGGGACAAAAATCATCCAAGCTGTTGGTCAGACCGTGGGGAAAGCAATACTGGGATACCTAGTCAGAAAGCTCCATATGGTCCCATTTAAGGTACCTCATAGTTGAGATACCCTCTGGCAATCAAACATGGCAATGGAAAATCCACCATTTATAGGGGACTTTCCCATTAAAACCTTCGTTTATAGGGGATTTCCAATTGCCACGTTTGATTACCGGAGGGTACCCGATTTGGATCAATTTGGTCATTCTCATGGCTACCTGGAATCAAGAAAATGACATGCGGGTTAAAATCAGCCATTCTTAATTTATGATCTTTCCAACTAGAAACCTCCATTTTGGATGAGATGTATAGAAGATAGATGTTCATGGATTTTGTCCAATTTTTCCAGTTCGCCATGATGATACCAGAGATCAAGTTTGGCATCCCAAAGAGGGACGGACTTCGCCTTGCTGGCCTTGGACTTCTTCCCACGTCTAGCTCGAGCCTTGACGCCGGCCTTCACGAAGCAACACCACCCGGTGGCCGAAGTTTGTAGAATTTTACTTCGGATTTCAAACGATGTTGCATCAACATGCATTAAACATAGTGAAGCAATAAATTTGGCGAACTGCTGTTGCAGTAGTTCATGTCAACATCTTTGATTACTACCTCATGTAACCATTCCTTTGCATGATTCATGTGAATCTACATTTTGTTCAAGCTAAGTAGACAACTGCACAGCATCTCGCCAACTTTATCAGCAGCACTCTTACCTCGCAAGCCCACAGCTATGCAATTGGTGGGTCTGTAGCTGCTACCTGGCGCCAAGTGAAGTGAAGAGTGGGCGCCAAAACTGAGCTTCACCGCACGACAGTATCACTGACTTGAGTCAATCTTGTTCTTTGCCGTGACAAAAATGTCCTTGGACAATTGCTGCACGACCTCGTTCGCACGTTCCAGCTCGGGAAACATCCTCTTACCATAGACATGGATGCTTTGCACCAAGAATTCTGACTCGGATGAAAACTCCAAAACCAACTCGCTGCACACGTTTTCGAAAAGAACCGGGATGGTACTTGTACATGTTCCACATAGTTCCACTGACTTTTTTTCGGATTTGGTGCCTGCCAAAGAAACAAGCCATGTCAGCGATACGCCCTTGCCCAGCAAAAAGAAATTAACACGAACTGCAGTGACCTCTACACGACCTCCCATGTCAAGAATGGCCTGGCTCTCCCCCATGCATCCTCTCGATTCGTCGGTATTGTGCATCAGCAGCTCTCGCCCCCAGGAAGCATGCTGCTGCAAGCATTGCAAACTAGACCTGGGTTTGGGCAACACACCCTGCGGGTCGCGGCCCACCAGGAAATAATCCATGACAGCATCACTTTGCTCGCGATCCAGATGCTTTCTCACCTTGTCGATGAAGAAAAGCCTGGGCAGTTGCGTGAAGCGGATGTGTGGCAACATTAAACGGAACACTGCCTCTTGAAGAGCCACTTTGCTCGGGCCAATGCTGTTGGAGTCGTGAGTAGTGGATTTTGCGCGCTTCGGCGCTGTGCATGAAGTCACGTCTGCAAATGGCCCCAGCAGCTCTGGTTTCTGGACAGCTGCCGCAGACCACTCCATCAATCGGTCCCAAAGCCGTGCTTCAGACACGTGGAACTCATCTAACTTGATCAAACTGGCAATGATGGAACCGTGTGTTTCAAGAAAGGAAGGAGACTCAATAATGCATTCACTTCCCCCCAGAATCTTTCTACAAAAAAGGTGCCGTATTTCCACAGGCAAATCGAGGGAGAACTTTAAAGACTCTGTCAGTAATTCCAAACTTGTTATGCAGTCGAGGAATCCTGACCAAAATAGCAAGTACCCAAGGCAATACTTTTGCAAGTCATCAATCATGTACAGCCTTGCAGCTGTGAAGGCATATAGGGCCCTGCGATGAGTCAGCTCGAGCTCCAAATGATATGCACTCCGCATCATCACGTCGAAGGCGTCAAGGGTCACATCTTCCAGAATCAGCTCACGTGTGTGGCCTTCCCGAAAATCACCTCGCTAGTGGTTTGAGCCCAGCGAAAACAATGTGAAACCTTTGGGTTTATCAGCTCCCAGAAGGACATCACCTACCTAGACCCTCCAAATACCCCAGAAAAATGGTAAAAGTACTGAAAATATAGGTTTAACACATGCTTTTCGGGTACTGGGAGGGCCTAGACTGTAAGACTATGAAACAAACAAAACACATAATGTTTGAACCCACCAGCCAGTCACCATACAACGCAGCCTTCAGTGGCTTGGAGATAGCTGCCAAAGGTGCCCGAATGAATGGCACACGATGACGTGCAGGTCCTACAAGGGCCACAGCATCACATAGATCTTGGTCGAAGATCCAACTTTTGGACCACTTGTCCTGCGCTTCTCTGAACTCAATGTCCAGCTCCTCCCTTTCCCGCTCCATATTTCCGAACTCCTCACTGCCAGGGTCATCACTGCCTTCCGACCCTTCCTGACTTGGAGGCGGACTTCGTCCGAACGAAGCCGCGGCAAACGGACTTCCTCCAGGTGGACGATCTCCTCCCAAGTCTCCGAACAGGCCTGACAGACCCCCTCCAGGCGGACCTCCTCCAAACATGGACACGAACCGGAACAGAAATGTGTATTTGATTCGAAATCATGGTCATTTCTGGTTAGTTGGTATGCAGCCTCTTCCTGTACATTTCATCTTTGTAGCACGTGTTTCGACAAAACCTTGAAGGGATATATAATTATGTGTTGTATTTAACTACATTGTGAGCCATGGTATGGCTGCTTTTCAAATGTCATTCTAGCACGTCCGATCTTTGACTGAGCTGGTTGAGTGCACTGGTCGACATCTTAGCATGGTGCAATATACACGTATGTGTTTTGCTGTTGTGATGTCTTTCAAGGCCATGTCATTTGCCACAACAGATCCAAATCCAGAGATGATTATGTTTATGTTTGTTCCATTCTATCCTTTGGATAATGGAGAGTGCATCTTGAGAATAGAGAAGTCGTTCACAATCCTTGAGCCACTTTGCTGATGGAACCACCAACCAGAGCCAGGGAAGAATTCTCCCCCAAAAGGTGAAGGTTGTCACGTGGCAATCTTAGATCCCCTGCCAGAAGTTCGCCTGTTTTTTCGCTGTTTAGGTTCAAGTATATCCTTGAATTCTTCAACGAGTAGGTTGTACTATGTTGTACCCATCCAGATGGTTTACCCAGCATGATATCCCAAGATATCCCATATATCAGCCGTAGCATTCGTCAAGTTCATTTCCCCACAAGAACTTTTCGTCATGCGGCTAGTTCCGGTGGCGGATGGTGGGCCTTGGAATTCTGCTCATCACCTAGCAGTCCACGAATTCGAGGTGGATAAAAAGGGAGGATGTGGATTTATGTACCCTCTAGTAATTCAATATAGCTATTGAACATGGTCCATTTGTAGTGGATTTTGCTATTCACATTGTGATTTTCGATACTTGTGTTAGTTTACCAGAGGGCAACTGGGGGGTTACTGGGGTTGAAGTGCGAGGTGAATGGATTCTCTGTTCAATCTCTATTCAATAAGAACGGAGCCTATAAATCCATGCTCCATGAACATGGCTGACTAAAACTATTCAATAACCCCTCATGGTTAATCAACCTTGCAAAAAATGTATGATTTTTAAATATCCATGCGGATCAATGTCATACTTCTCCGACCTGGACCCTTCGGCCATTTGGAGATGACTCCGCCGGCCATCATTCATGACACCCTAAAATGGCTTTATCCGAGTGATAAGCTACAACTTCCGGATGCTTATGATTGCCACTATTGTTAACTTCCATGTACAGGCATGGGTCAAACTTGGGGTACCAATGCGCCCACAAAACTTGTCATTTCTTGGTGCTTAACTAGCCATGTTTGCTTGGATGCCTGTGTTGGCTCATGCCCGCTAGATGAAGGATGAATGGAAAATCGACCGGAAGCCCTCGTTTAACTTCAAAACAAAGTTTTCCTGCAATGTCGTAACGCCAACAATAAACCATCCCCGATTTTACGAGAAATGGTCCGTTCATACTCTCCAGAATCCATCATTATGCCATCCCCCCACCAAAAAAAAAGATGTTTTATTGCTGTTGAGGTTGAACATCCCCGAAGGAGTTTGGGACTTGCTTGGGATGACTAAGCCCGAGGCCTGCAGCTGGAGCCTCCTTCGACCTTGGATGGTCCCTGTAGGACGGATTGATATGGATTGATGATTGGTGATTCCTTCCAATATCGAAGACCCTCCCAGAAAGCCTTGTTTAGTCTTGGATTTAAGATGATTTCAGCATTTCGTGGCCACTTCTTGGGAGAATTTGTATTGGGTGGCTGGGAGTAAGTGGGGTACATATCCCGTTCCCTTTTCCCGCAGGCGGGTCATTTTAGACAAGGGGCTGGGACTGGGCCCCCAATCCCAAGTATCTCACGACTGTATCGTTGATCGGGGCAAATCACCCAAGGTGGGGATGATACATCTATGTGAATATGTATATTACCATAGAGTTGTACTTGAAAAAGGAAACTCTCTGCTCATTTGAGCCTTGGGTCTACATGGAGCTTTTGGGCCATATGGACACCAAATGCAGTGAGTGGAAGAGCACATGTCATTATTTTTCTTTGACCTCACGCAGGAGTACCATAGATTCAGTTCAACAGTCTCTCGGGTTGGTGGTAGAACCTAAACCCACAGAAAAGAAACACAACGAAACTGAACTTCAATCATTTTCACCTTGAGGTCATCTGCATTCATCTGCCCAACTATCCCAACTTGGAACAACCACATTTTCCGGGGCTGTATCAAGGGATGTCTCCCTTTTCACCCTCACCAGGGCCGGAACTCTTCGGTCTCGGCGATACTTTCTGCCACGTCTTTGGACGTCTCGGGCGTCTCTAGGACCGAGGCATGCCTCGGGATGTGGGACTTTGGGTCGGACAAATCGTGAAGACCAGGGGGGGTTACTACAATGGGTGTAGCCTCAAACCATCTGAGATATCTAAACTATAATTATAAGGCATTTAACTACAAACTTGTAGTGAAACAAATTGAAACCTGTGGCTTTGCAGTGTTTTGGACACCCATTTTGAAGTTCTGAGAGCAAATTTGGGGCAGTTTTGGTCATTTGTAGCACATGTATGTACCCTCCCTGGGTATTTTGGACCCATACCCTCTGTGCTTGTGGGTAGTGGCTGAGCCATAGTTGGCAGGGTGAAAAATCACCCAAATTGGATCCTTTGTGTAAAATATCCAAATAATTGGATCTCATAAAACCCAATTCAAGTTGTCAGACCAAAGATTGGAACGAGTTGGTGGGAATGTTGGCTCCCCTCAAGTGATTTTTCAACTACCACCCAAGGACATGGAGACCTACAGCTCTACGAGAAATGTCAGATGTTGGATTGACTATCCTCAGATCAAATTTCATCAGTTTACCCTCCAGTTTTCTAACCTGGGAATGGTCAAATTCTGCATGTTCGATGGGTATACAATCCATAAGTCGCACCAGTGGAAACAACATGATGTGAATTAAGGATTTTCATATTCTCCGCTCAGACTAGCAAATGGTAGGTCAATCAGAATTCACCAAGGCCTTGTGAAAAGAGTTTCACCAACACAGGCTGAGAATTCGCCATCAACTTTGGATTGCTGCTCTCCAGTACTTGGGCCAAACATCAGGTGCAACAGAATTCTTTGTAATACATTGGCTCCTCTGCTTTTTTTTGTCGACTTGATGGTGGAGTTCCAGCTGCAACCTCACATTTCCCCCCTTTGGGTGTGAATTCACCTTGTTACCCTGTGTTTGACATCTCAAACATGTTGTCCGAATTGATGCTCAGGTACCTGGGGCCATCAACTACTAAACCAATCCAAAACACCCGTTTAAAACATGCCTACAACTTTTGATCTCCGCCAACTCTCAATTCATTTAAGGCACTCATATCAGATGAAACCAATGGAAAAGAATGTTGTTTACTATTGCTTATCCAAAAAAAAAAACAACTAAATTGCTCCATTCCAAGAGAAAATCCCTCAAAACTCAAGCTGTTTACCCCAAATCTCTCCCAATGTCCCTCAAAGGGTTCCTCCCTGCCATGTGTTTTCCCATGTTTCCCTTGACTCGTCCCTTGACTCGGCAAGTGGCGCCACTTCGCCCCTTGGCTCCGCAGCCGCTTCCTCGTTGACCTCCACCTGGTCCGCCGCGGCGCAAGCTTCAACCGGCTCCGCAATGGGCGTCTCTACTGGACTGGGATCCTGCTGCGTAGCCATGGAAGCCACTAGGACATCCATGGACATCACTGGAACAAAAAGGCTGTTCCATGTGGAAAACTTTGACCCCCCTTTGAGCAGCGTGAGTCTGAGTTGAATCAAGTTGATGGATTGCGATATTTCCCGGGGTAGTATAAAAGTCTAACCTCTGACTAAATCACAAAAGAGATGGGTTTTTTGACACATGTTCAAACTACTCATGTTTATTCGGGTTGCTTTACAATTTCTATGGTGAACTCCGATCCCTTGATGATGATGACTTTTCGTGGGATTTCACGGGCATATCACAAGGAAGTTCTGTGGAGTTATCTTATGACCCTCTCCGAAGATCCCAAAGCAACGGTATCAATGGCAGCTTCAGGACCCTAAAATGGAGGCACTGTACCATTCTATAAAGTCAGATTTTGGGGCATGGTCCGCTGAAATTTAGCTCTTGCAGCCTTTGCAAAGGCCTTATATATAGGTACCTCCAATTCGGGGACCTGAAATGGCCATTGATACCCTCTGGTAAACTAACATAACTATTGAAAATCACCATTTTTAATGGGAAAATCCACTATAAATGGCCATTTTCCATAGCTGTAATAGTTTACCAGAGGGTACCTGAAATGGCCATTGATACCATGTCCAGTCCATTTTGTCCTTCTCTTCAACCGTCTTGTCATTCTCCTCTACCTTGATGTCACTCTCGTCCTCTTGCGGTGCCTACACACGAAGTAAACAGGCCCAGGCCCGTGTTCCGTCCAGGAAACCGATTGGTAGTTCCAGTGACTGCACGCAATCCCCAACGTACGTACAAGATCGGCCACGTGTACATCGCAAAGGACATGACCGAGTCGTGTATATGGAAGAGTCAACAGGACTGTCAACATATGTCAACCTACCAGCAAAGACTTGCACATCCACTCAACTATTATAGTGCTTCCAAGCCAGCCCCGGACACCACAGCCTTTTGGGCAGCTTCGTCAACGGGACCTGTGGCTGATATGGTGTCTGGAAATAGGGAAAAGATCTTTGGAAATAGCAATCTTGGAAGGTAAATCCACCATTTTCCAAGCCCAAATCATGAGTGTTGACTAATATAATATACTATAATAGTGACTAGATATCGATATATACATATATATATATACATAGAATGACCCCTAAATACCTTATTCCCATATCAATTTCCATTAAATCCCCGTATTTTTATTGGTGATTTCCTCACCTCACCTCTGGAACTGAGCTACCCCCCGGAAGCCTGGAATTTCCGTTCTGATCCGGGATTTCCAGCTTGGCATGTTTGATGATACTGGAGGGTAAGCCTTCAACTTAAATCAAACATGGGAATGGGTCATTTTGCGGTTTGATGGGTTTTAAAATGTTTGAATCCTCTCTGGATATGATGTTTTTTTAATGATGTGGTAAACCCAATGCCATAAACCATCCCGAATATCACCATTTTTATGGGTAATATATTTAAGAATCATCCCCAAATAGATCCAACTTGGAGCTGTCTATGGCATTGGGTGAATCAATGTGAATCCCACATTATTCGGATTCTTCAGGATATGACCAGGCAGTCAGCATCACCCCAAAGCGCCTGTCTTTTGCTCAGAATTTTCACCTTTCCTGGCACGGTGGATCTGGGTCACCCCAGGCTGGGAAAGGAGAAACCCAGAGTTCGAAACCAAAAACAACACGCATGCAAAAGTACGAGAACATGGAGTTTGTTCACTCCGCGGGAGGATTATAAAAATCATACATCAGGTCATATCATGATAACTTCTGCATATACAGGGAGCGTGAGAGACATGGTGATTTTTTCCACAAGGTTGGAATGTTTCAGTGGTTCAAAAACCTAGGCTGGCTGAAGAGTCATACCAAGAAACAAACAAAAAAAACAACACCACGCCACCAGTCGCACCACAATGAGCTGACACCTCTTGGCCCTTCCTTTCGGTTTCAGCCAAGCTTGGCCCCACTCCTGGGCGGGACCATTCTTGTGTTTGGAAACAAGGGTAAAACCAGGGGTCAAACTTGTAATTAACCAAAGTTGCTCGCTTTTAATACATTTTATCATTTATTTTCTGGAAGATAGCCGGAAAGTGTCCAACGATCACACACATATCCATCATCTTACCCTCTGGTAAACTAACATAGCTATGGAACATCACCATTGTTAATGGGAAAATCCACTATTTCTATGGCCATGTTCAATAGCTATGTTAAATTACCAGAGGGTAGATGATTATTTTCTTCCAGCCACGGAGCTGATTCCCAGAGGGTGAATCCCCTTCTTACATCCCATAAAAATGCCTAATTGTTGATGTTTAAACCCCCTGACACCCCCATGAAATCCCCCTCATGGCTCGAGACGACTCACTGGGACTTCGGACTTGCGACTCGTCCAACTTCACCTTGGCAAGTGACTCGTCGCGGTCACGGTCATTTCATGGTGATTTAACCAGGACGATTGGTGATTTACTGGGATTTAATGGTGAATCGATGGATGTTTAATGGGGACATAGTGGGAGATACAACCAACAACAATATGTACATGTGTGTGCCAAGATGGCGATTTGACCGGGGAAATGATGACAACGTAGCACATTTTCAGACAAATTAATATGATGCTAAGTCCCATGATTCCGTGGAGTTTTCCCACGTGGAAGTAGACATGTTTCATACTTAACAATACAAATGCAATGTAACTATAGTTATTTTTATGTGCAGTGCCCCGTTGACCCAACAACTCATCCCTTTCATAGCCGCTGCTTGGTTTTGGTTTCAGGGTCCTTACAACGACGATCTGCCGGGCTCACACCAGCTGTCTTTGAGATCCCCAGGGGTCAACGATGTCGCCGGCCCGATTGAGCTTCCCTACCAGTTGGACAGTTAAAGTCTTACTTTGGACCTCAGGGTGGGTCCGCAGGGTGCAATTTTCGGGGAAAAATGTAGAGAGATCACATAAGCCTTGATCAATGACATCCTACAAAATAGAAGGGACATACCCTCTGGTAAACTAACATAGCTATGTAAAATCACCATTTTTATGGGAAAATCCACTATAAATTGCCATTTTCAATAGCTATGTTAGTTTATCGGTAGAGGGGGCACTTCAGCACCCGGAAAGATATCGTGGAAAATTGGGTGGTCCATCCTTCCTCCTTTCTCACCCAGTTGTTGAGGCTGTTGAGACCGACCTTTTGACCTGTCTTTGCAGGGGCTCATCTCATCCTGCTATGACCAATATCATCATGCCAAGAAAAATCCATAGGCTTGTCCTATTGGGCCCTTCCTATAAAATATGGACAATGAGAGACATCAGGTATATACCATTTTTTTTTTACTTCAAGTATTCGCCAGCCACTCTTTCACGGCTCATGGAAACATGTGGAACACTGCTTTGTCCAAAAACATGGAAACATCAACTCCATCGGTTCATTACATTTCGCATTAGTAGATTGCCATACATGGGGGGTAAGGTAAATTCTCAATTCTTTGACAAACAAAATTCGATATTGTTTGCTATATATAATCAGTATATCTTCCATTATGTTCCATTATATACAAATTAGATCCCAATGTTTCCTAATGAAAACCGCCATGTCTGAGGGTAAATCCAAACCATTCTGAACATAGATTTGCTATTGATAAAATATGCCACCTACCCGTTATACCCCAATTAAACTCAAAATCACCTCAAAATTACCTCGTGAAATCCCAATGTTTCATGGTATTTGGGTCCATATGAAAATGGGGGAGTTCCCAAAATTGCCATGTTAGTATATGGAAAATCGTGATAAACCATCAGGTGTTTTCCATTGTTTTCCCCAATATTTGGGATACCAAATCCGTCTGGCATTATCATCTCCAAAAAATTTCGGCTTTACTGGTGCTCCCGGGCATCTTGGATAGTCTTCCCATCGATGCAATGAGGCAAAACCTGAGGAGCAGGGGCCGGGGTCATGGCTTGAAATCAACATGCATAGTGAATAATGACCCTCCGCCCCCCCCCCAAAAAAAAAAGTAGAAAATGTTAAACATGTGTCTTTTGATTGTCATTTTTGGAGGATGTGACATGATCTTTTGTTTATCAATTTCGATCTTCATTTTGGGGGTGCTATTGGGTAATATGAATACCTACATGTGCTAGATGCGCATTTATGCATTTGGAGATGGCAAAACAAAACATTGTATCACAAATGTTGCTGGTTTTTGTGGATGAAACATGTTTTTATATGTTCTCCTTCTCTAGCATTTACCTCTCAAAATCCTCAATGCATTTCAAGGGTTCTCTTCTAGGAAAATGGATCTTCACCGCACCTTCAAGTCCAAGAGACCTAGAACAACCCAATGACACTTCCAATGAAAACCCCACGACTGGCAAACATTGACCAAACATTGGTATGGATCAAAAACCGCATTGATTAATACGTGATTGGTAGAAATTGAAACCTACTATATTGTCAATGGTTCATCTGATATCAAAACCGAATGGGCATGGATCAAAATGTTTAATGACAAACACAGAGGAATATTGATGTTGGACCACTTTTTGTTATGAAACAAGATACTCTGGTTTACCCGATTTTGACACACACCCAACATGATTGCGAAGCCTGCTGCTTCCAATCTTTCTGAATCGAGGTGCCAAGTGTTTCTCGAAGGAACGATTTGGCGATACCGAATTGAAGCTCACATGCACAGATCCTGGAAACTGGAATGCTTTGAGACTGCGAATGATATACCCTCTGGTAAATAAGTAATATAGCTATTGAAAATGGCCATTTATAGTGGATTTTCCCATGAAAAATGGTGATTTTCCATAGTTATGTTAGTTTACCAGAGGGTATACCAGATACAATTTTGCACAAAACACACCATTGATATTGCATCTATGTTGGAGGGAGAGACCTGCAGGTTGTGCTCGAAATAGTCCATTGAACCACACAAAAACCGTGCATGCGGCTCACATGTTTTAGGTTTTACGTGCTCGAGTTGGAGCAAATCACAATTTTCACAACATTTTATCACGGTTTCCCAAATTGTTGGTTATCCTTCCCTGTTTGTTGTCTGAATTCCTTGTCACTTGTCTCCCACTTCTGGTTCTGAATTGGCCCTCACTTGTCACCGGCCCCAGACTCTCAGACACTTTTCTCAGGCATTTAGTAGACAAATTTGCTAGATCATATTGTATAATAACATACAATCCTAGTTCTATAGGTGCCTATTAATTGCATTTTATTGCGTTGGTTGTTGTCGTCGGGATCATTTCTTCGAATTTGTCCAACTAGTTTCCAGCAACCTACCACCTTTCATCATTTTATCGGCCAACACCATGTGTACATATATTGTTCATCATTGAAACCAAAAGGATGGGTTGGATTGCTAGGGGAGTCCCACAACAAGGTTTTGGGCCAGTAACATCATATGAAAACATAATTGTGTCAATTAAAAACACATGTCCCCATGTTTAACCATTTATCTGATTTTTCAGAATTTATTTGACTTCATTTCAATTTATTTGCATTTTTTTTTGCAAATGTGGTTTGAATCCTTTCATCAAAGAAACTGATTTCACCTGGAAAACATGACAGCTGGAGTGGCTGGAGTGAGCAAGTGCCGCAAGAATCACAGAGATGGTCCAAGGTTGTTGTAAGTTTGCGTTAGGATATTTATTGTTTATTTTGTTTTATTTCGTTTTTATTTTTTGTTCTTCTTCAGCGAATTTGAAAATTTTAGAGATTTTTGGAAGTTTTTATATATTTTTCGGAATTTTTTGAGATTTGTTTGGCTCTGAAAAATTGCAATGCAGACCCGAGTCTTGCAAAACCACGTCTGAAAAAACATTAGATATGTTTAGAGATATTGTGAGTTTTTATTAAAGTAATTTTGTTTCCATTGTCCTTGTCTGATTTCATTTCATATTTTTTCATGTGTTTTCATAGTTTTCCAATTTTCTCATCTTTACCCTTTCAGTTTTTGTTTGCAAAAATAATTGCAAATCTAGACCACTGCAAATCTAACCTACATTTTGGCGTTGCTGACTTCAAATAAGAAATATTTGTATGCGAGATCTACATACATGTAAAAAAATGTAGGTGTGATACCTCTATGAAAACTATACGCAACAAAGTCATATATGATAAATATACCTGTAAATACCATATTGAGATATAATTACAGAAACATAGATTTACTGCATACGTTTAAAACTATGATACATGTAGCAAATTACATCAGTATATATATATATAAATATGATATTATATGTATATGGGCATATAACTAGTATGTCTTTGATCGTCTTCTCCCGGCCCTGCCCCCGGGGCATCTCCTGCTGGTTCCGCCTCGTTGGGCGGCCGTGCTTCGACCTGCCCAGGCTAGTGCTATATGTGGGCCGGATTGTGTTGGTGTTGGCAAAAAAAATATGCATTTGTGTTTATGGAAAATATTCATGGGCATACTGGTTGATATGGGTAAATGATTTTATGCATTTCTATATTTCAAAGGCATTGTGGATACAACGCGGATAAAATACGTACGAGTAGCTATTAGATTTTATAATAAACATTGGTGTGTGTGGGGGGTACCAGCAATATGTTGTGTGGCTGTCCAAAACAGGGGTAATACCAGGGAAGTCGATTTTGAGATATGGGGATGCAACCATCAAAACAATGATTTTGTGAGCCGGGGATGGAAAAACTAGGGTTTGTCCTCGGAAAAACCGCCCATGAATCAATGCAACTTGGGGCTGTTCTCTGCCCAGTTTGGATCAGGGCTTGGCTCAAAGCCTAAGATGCTTCAGCTACGCCGCGATAGAAATAGTGCATCTCAAAGTATCTCAATTTGGTGCACTCCAAATGTGCAACTTTAATGCAAAAAAGGGGCCCTCTTCCATGTTGCATCATTTTGGCAGGCATCCTTCCAAACCCTGCGTTGCCGCCATTTGCAGGAGGTAAAGTGAAGGCGGCAAGGACCAGCAAGAATTGGGCGTCCCAAAGTTCGCAAGTATCAACATCAATTTTGATGATTGCGTGCGCATGTGTGTCTGACATGTGTTTCAATGAGTGTTGAGTGCGGCAACCCTGTCAACAGATTGCAAATCTCATTGCCTTTCAATAGCGATGTTGTATCTGTAGGCGACCGTCAATAACTTTACACTGTAATAAATAGCTATATGCATCACATGGGGTTTCCTAGAAAGGGGGTACCCCTAAATCAGCCATTCTTGCTTAGGATTTTCCATCAGAAAAACCATCCAGCTATTGGGGATATGGAAACCCGCATATTTGAGCTTAGTTTGTGGCAAAAAACAAACAATCAACCCATGAAACCCGTTCAACCCAATGGTGAAAGATCAACCGGGAAGCATCTACCGAAGGCCCTGTAGGACAGAAGCAGGACACTATAGGAAACGTCAACCTAAACTGGAGGTCTCTCCTCTGCAATTCAGTCCTGCAAAGAAATATATGTGCCCTTCAATATTGCTTTGCCACGTCTAGTTTCAGGTGCTTTGGGGAAAAAACAACATCTATTTCTTAGCCCTGTAGGTTACGATGGCCTCTTTACCTTTTTCCCATGGCGTTCCTAACGTGGAGACAAACCTGTACAACCACGCCCAGAGAATGCTGGGACGATTTGTTTGAGTCATCCATCCCAACTGCGCCAGGGTGGTTTGATGTGGTTTGTGTGCCGGGCGGTTGCAATCCTGCTATGCTGATAGACGGGAACTCAATCATGACTATGCAAAAAATGGCGTAAAAGGTCACTGAGCCAATTAGTGACTGATTGTACTTCCGTGAAATGGCGGTCCAACTGGTGCCCATCACAGACCCAAAAAGAACCCCATTGCCCCAGTTGCTTTGTCGTTTTTGCTTGATAATTTTGGAATACCCTTCTAATGTTTGTCAACAATAGTAAACCATCCCCAATTTTAACATAAATGGGTGGCATATCATAAGCCATCAAAATATGGGTGGTCTATTACATCATTGCTTTACTGACCTCAAAGTGAACGTGTTTGCCAAAGTGTAACAAGAAACTCCAATAACATCCGCTGAGTTTCACCACACTTCACCACGCTTCACCACACCTAACTCCACACACTCCACATTGACCCCACTGACAATCGATGAGTACAGAAAGTGCCTCCCAGCATCGGTATTTTATCTCCTTCCAAATCCCACGTTTGCCCATGCAAAAAGAACACACCCAAACAATATTATGTTTGTCACCAAAAGATGAACGAAAATTTTAGCTATACGCAGCGATTCTGACTTTAGGTTTTTAGGATTTGGAGTTTTAGTTTTAGGGTTTACAGTTTTAGGGTTGTAGGGTTTGGGGATTGATGCTTTTACAATTTGTGGTTGAAACCGCTAACCCTACGCAGGGATGTGGGCATGTGAAAGGATCTCCGGGATCCGTCACGGGCAAACGTGGGGGTTGTAGCGTTTCTTTCTGCAGACCAATTCGTTACATCACTCCAGTCAGACATGTCGCACCATACATATTGTGCGTTGCAGAAATCCCCAAATCTGATGCATTTTCCCCGGCTGTCACGGATTTGTCTGCAACTAGGGTAGCCCTAAATCCACCGGTTCATCATCACTTTCCACATCAAAGGGGCAATTTTGTGCGTATACCTTAATGTATTGACAAACCCAAATCATATTAGATAATAGTTCTTTATAGTTCTTATACTTATACATGTCAATATGTCCCAGTAGTACTCAGATCCCGTTAAGATAGGAAAACTAAACAGAATAATGATAAAAAAAACACAAACAAATAGACAAAGAAATCCGCCTGCACCGAAGGTGCTGAGGCGTGGTAATTTAGCAGTTGTCGGTACGCTTCAACTGATGTAGCCGGTGGCTGGGGGGGGGCGCATGTTAAGCCCAACTTGCGTCCAAATGTGCCCAAGTTGTGCCATGTTGGAGCCCATTTGGGCCCAAGTTGGGCCCAAGTTGGAGCCAACTGGCCCGAGTTCAGCGCAAGTTAGGCCCACAAACTATATAGAGAACATGAATACATATATCATGTATATATCTAAATATATGTTATACAATATTATTATCTAATATCTATATCCCAGTGTATCATCATTAAAATCCATTATATCCTAATGATATCCCATTGATGTCCCATTAATATCCATCATTTAAAATGGATATATATAATTAATATACTATATCAAATTAGATCAAATTAGACTTTATTAAAATATCATATTGTATTGTATGATATCATTTGATATCATACTTTACTATATCATAATTCATATATAACATCATGTTACATTATGTTTCCAATCTATATGTAACTATATCTATACTTATGTTCAATTATCATGTAGGTATGTCAATGTATATATAGTTTTATGGTAGGCCCCCAAAAAAAGGGTGTGGAATAGTTTTGGGATTTTTTTTTGCAACAAGTTTAGGAATTTTTTTTGGATCTCTTGGCTGGTACCATTTGCCTTGTGTTTGCAATGNATTTGCCACATTTGGGCATGTTCACCTTCCATTTTACTTGGGATTTGCTACATGTGGCCATGTTCACCTTCCATTTTGTATGGGATTTGCCACATTTGGCCATGTTCACCTTCCATTTTTTATAGCAGGTTTGCATTCCGTTTTGAATGGCATTTGCTCCATTTTAGCATGTTTGCATTCCATTTTGAATGATATTTGCTACATTTTGGCACTTCAACCTCTCATTCTACATGATATTT